>JBBYHO010335692.1:13024-28988 GCA_038382025.1 Adansonia gregorii | reverse complement strand
TCTTTCTACCATTTTTAGAATTAATGTTCATCTGTCGAGTTGGACAAACATAGATTCACATAATAATCTCATTTATATTCATTATTCGGCACCATAAACACATTCTCATTGGGATAAATGATATTGACTCTTTGGTTTCATAAGAAAAACTTCTTTTTCTACCATTTTTAGAATTAATATTCATATGTCGATTTGGACAAACATGGATTCATGTAATAATCTCTTTTATTTTCATAATTGGGCGCCATAAACACATTCTCCTTATTGAGATTAATGATGATGCTTTGGCTTTTCGAGAAAAATATTTCTTTTGAATATTTTTCGAATTAAAGTTCTTCTTTTAGTTGGGATAAACACGGATTCACATAGTAATCTCCTTCCTTTTCATGATTGGGTATCATTAACACATTCTTCTCATTAGGATAAATGATATTGACGCTGTGGTTTCATAAGAAAAACTTTTATTTATGCCGCTTTTAGAATTGAAGTTTATCTTTCAATCGAAATAAAAATGGATTCATATAATAATCTCAGTTCTTCTCATGATTTGGCACCATAAACACATTCCACGCATTGGGATAAATCATATTGATGCTTTGGTTTCATGAAAAAACTTTTCTTTCTACCATTTTAGAATTAAGGTTCTTTCAATTTTGATAAACATGGATTCACATAATAATCTCCTCTCTTTTCACGATTACGCTCCATAAACACATTCTCCTTATTGGGATAAACGATATTGATGGTTTGGTTTTATAAGAAAAATTTTTTCTACTATTTTTAGAATTAATGTTCATCTGTTGATTTGGATAAACAAGGATTCACATAATAATCTCCTTTTTCTTCATGATTGGGCACCATAAACCTATTCTCCTTATCATGATAAAAGATATTAATGCTTTGGTTACATAAGAAAAACTTTTCTTTCTACCATTTTTAGAATTAATGTTCATATGTCGATTTCAACAATAATGGATTCAGATAATAATCTAACTTCTTTTCATTATTGCGCACCATAAACACATTCTTCTCATTGGGATAAATGGAATTGATTCTTTCGTTTCATAAGAAAAACTTGTCTTTCTACCATTTTTAGAATTAATGTTCGTCCTTCAATTGGGATAAACATGGATTTACATAATAATCTCCTGTCTTTTCATTATTGGGTGCCATAAGCTCTTTCTATTGATTGGGATAAATGAAATGATGCTCTGGTTCTATAAGAAAAACATTGTTTCCCACTATTCTTTATAATCAAAGTTCGTCTATCAGTTGGGATAAACATAGATTCACGTAATAATCTCCTTTCTGTTCATGATTGGGCACTCTAAACACAATCTCCTTATTAGGATAAATGATATTAATGCTTCAGTTTCAAAAGAAAAACTTCTCTTTCTACTTTTTTGGAATTAAGGTTCGTCTGGCGATTTGGACATACGCAGATTCAAATAATAATCTCATTTATATTCATTATTGGCCACCACAAACACATTCTCCTTATTCGGATAAATGATATTTATTCTTTGGTTTCATAAGAAAAACTTCTATTTCTACCTTTTTTAGAACTAATGTTCGTATGCCGATTTAGACAAACATGGATTCACATAAAAATCTCATTTATTTTCATCATAAACACATTCTCCTTATTGGGATAAATAATATTGATGCTTTGGTTTCATAAGAAACACTTCTTGTTCTGCCATTTTTAGAATTGAAGTTCATCTTTTAATCGAGATAAACATGGATTCACATAGCAATCTTCTTTTATTTTATGATTACGTACCATAAACACATTATCCTCATTAGGATAAAAAATATTGATGCTTTAGTTTCATAAAAAAACCTTTTCTTTCTACCATTTTTAGAATTAATGTTTGTCTTGTGGACAAACACGGATTTAGATAATAATATTATTTCTTTTCATTATTAGGCACCATAAACACATTCTCCTCATTAGGGTAAATGATATTGATCACTTGGTTTCATAAGAAAAACTTCTCTTTTTACCATTTTTAGAATTGAAGTTCCTCTTTCAATTGGGATAAATATGGATTCATATAATTATCTACTTCGTTTTCATGATTCGGCACCATCAACACATTCCCCTCATTTGGATAAATGATATTGATGCTTTGGTTTCATAAGAAAACTTCTCATTCTACCATTTTTAAAATTAATGCTCATCATCGATTAGGAGAAACACGATTCACATAATAGTCTCTTTTCTTTTCATGATTGAAACCATGAACATATTTTGTTCATTGGGATAGAAAATATTTATGCTTTAGTTTCATAAAAAAAACTTTTCTTTCTGCCATTTTTCGAATTAATGTTCGTCTTTTGGACAAACATGGATTTAGATAATAATCTCATTTCTTTTCATTATTAGGCACCATAAACATATTCTCTTTATTGGGATAAATGATACCGATCCCTTGGCTTCATAAGAAAAACTACTCTTTTTACCATTTTTAGAACTGAAGTTCATCTTTCAATTGGGATAGACATGGATTCATATACTTATCTCATTTGTTTTCATGATTCAGCACTATAAACACATTCTCCTCATTGGGATATATGATATTGATACTTTGGTTTCATAAGAAAAACTTCTTTTTCTACTGTTTTTAGAATTAATGTTTGTTTGTTCATTAGGAGAAACATAGATTCACATAATAATCTCTTTTTTCTTTCATGATTGAGCACCAAGAACATATTCTCCTTATTAGGATCTTTGGTTTCATAAGAAAAACTTCTCTTTCTACTATTTTTAAAATTAAAGTTTTTTTTTCAATAAGGATAAATATAGATTCACATAATAATCTCCTTTCTTTTCATGATTAGGCAGCACAAACACATTTTCCTCATTAGGATCTTTAGTTTCATAAGAAAAATTTGTCTTTCTACTATTTTTTAAATTAAAGTTTTTCTTTCAGCTAGGATAAACACAAATTCACATAATAATCTCCTTTCTTTTCATGATTGGGCACCATAAACACATTCTCCTCATTGAGATATATGATATTAATGCTTTGGTTTCATAAGAAACACTTCCCTATCTACCATTTTCAAAATTGAAGTTTGTATTTCGATTGGAATAAACTTGGATTCATAGAATAATCCCATTTTTTTCCATGATTAGGCACCATAAACACATTCTCCTCATTGGAATAAATGATATTGATACTTTGGTTTCAAAAAAAAACTTTTCTTTCTATCATTTTTGGAATTAATGTTTGACAGTCGATTTGGACAAACATGGATTCACATAGTAATCACACTTTTTTTCATTATAAACACCATAAATGCATTCTCCTCAATGGGTAAATGAGAATGATGCTCTGGTTTCATAAGAAAAACTTCTCTTTCTACTATTTTTAGAATTAATGTTCGTTTATCCATTTGGACAAACATGGATTCACATAGTAATCATATTTTTTTTCATTATTGGGCACCATAAACACATTCTCCCTACTGGGATAAATGATATTGATGCTTTGGTTTCACAAGAAAAATTTCTCTTTCTACTTTTTTTTAAATTAAAGTTCTTTTTTCAGTTGGGATAAACATGGATTCACATAATAATCCTCTTTGTTTACATGATTGGGCACCATAAACATATTTTTCTTGTTGGAATAAATGATATTGATGCTTTGGTTTCAAAAGAAAAGCTTTTTTTCCATCATTTTTAGAATTAATGTTCGATAGTCAATTTGGACAAACACGAATTCACATAGTAATCACATTTCTTTTCATTATTAGCCACCATAAACGCATTCTCCTTAATGGGTAAATGAGAATGATGCTTTGATTTCATAAAAAACTTCTCTTTCTACCATTTTTAGAATTAATGTTCGTCTATCCATTTGGACAAACATGGATTCACATAGTAATCATATTTCTTTTCATTATTAGGCACTATAAACACATTCTCCTTATTAGGATAAATGATATTGATGCTTTGGTTTCACAAGAAAAAACTTCTCTTTCTACTATTTTTTGAATTAAAGTTCTTCTTTCAGTTGGGATAAACATGAATTTACATAATAATCCTCTTTGTTTACATGATTGGGCACCATAAACACATTTTTCTTGTTGGAATAAATGATATTGATGCTTTGATTTCATAAGAAAAACTTTTTTCTACCATTTTTAGAATTAATATTCGTTTATCGATTTGGATAAACATGGATTCACATAATAACCTTCTTTCATTTCATTATTGGGTACCATAAACACATTCTCCTCATTAGGATTAATGATATTGATGCTTTGGATTCATAAGAAAAACCACCCTTCCTACCATTTTTAGAATTCAAATTCGACTTTCAGTTGGGATAAACATAGATTCACGTAATAATCTCTTTTTTTTCATGATTTTGCACTCTAAATGCAATCTTTTTATTGGGATAAATGATATTAATGCTTCGGTTTCATAAAAAAGTTTTCTCTTTCTATAATTTTTGGAACTAAGGTTCATTTGTCGATTTGGACAAACGTGGATTCAAATAATAATCTCATTTATATTCATGATTGGCCACAACAAACACATTCTCCTCATTGGGATAAATGATATTGATTCTTTGGTTTCATAAGAAAAACTTCTCTTTCTACCATTTTTAGAATTAATGTTTGTCTGCCGATTTGGACAAACATGGATTCACATAATAATCTCATTTATTTTCATGATTAGGCACCATAAACACATTCTTCTTATAGGGATAAATGATATTGATGCTTTGGTTTCATAAAAAACACTTCCCTTTCTGCTATTTTCAGAATTGAAGTTCATCTTTCAATCAAGATAAAAACGGATTCAAACAGTAATCTTCTTTCATTTCATGATTGAGTACCATAAACACATTCTCTTCATTGGGATAAAAAATATTGATGCTTTAGTTTCATAAAAAAAAGCTTTTTTTTACCATTTTTAGAATTAATGTTCGTCTTGTGGACAAACATGGATTTAGATAACAATATCATTTCTTTTCATTTTTAGGCACCACAAACACATTCTTCTCATTAGGGTAATGATATTGATCCCTTGGTTTCATAAGAAAAACTTTGCTTTTTGCCATTTTTATAATTAAAGTTTTTCTTTTAATTGGGATAAACATAGATTCATATAATTATCTCTTTTGTTTTCATGGTTTGGCACCATAAACACATTCTCCTCTTCAGGATAAATGATATTGGTTTCACAAAGAAAACTTCTCTTTCTACCATTTTAGAATTAATGTTCGTCTGTCAATTAAGAGAAACACAAATCCACAGAATAATCTCTTTTCTTTTCATGATTGAGCACCATGAACATATTCTCCTTATTAGGATCTTTGGTTTCATAAGAAAAACTTCTCTTTCTCCTATTTTTAAAATTAAAGTTTTTCTTTCAGCTAGGATAACCACAGATTCACATAATAATCTCTTTTCTTTTCATAATTAGGCACCATAAACACATTTTCCATATTGGGATATATGATATTAATGCTTTGGTTTCATAAGAAACACATCCCTTTCTACCATTTTTAGAATTGAAGTTTGTCTTTCGTTTGGAATAAACTTGGATTCATAGAATAATCCCCTTTCTTTTCATGATTAAACACACTCTCCTCATTGGGATAAATGATACTGATAATTGGTTTCAAACGAAAAACTCTTTTTTCTATCATTTTTAGAATTAATGTTCGACAGTCAATTTAGACAAACATAGATTCACATAGTAATCACACTTTTTTACATTATTGGGCACCATAAACTTGTTCTCCTTAATGTGCAAATGAGAATGATGCCTTGCTTTCATAAGAAAAACTTTTCTTTCCACTATTTTTAGAATTAATATTCGTCTATTTATTTGGACAAACATGGATTCACATAGTAATCATATTTCTTTTCATTATTGGGTACCATAAACACATTCTCCTCATTGGGATAAATGATATTGATGCTTTGGTTTCACAAGAAAAACTTCTCTTTCTACTATTTTTTGAATTAAAGTTCTTCTTTCAGTTAGGATAAACATAGAGTCACATAATAATCATCTTTGTTTACATGATTGGGCATCATAAACATAGTTTTCTTGTTAGGATAAATGATATTGATGCTTTGGTTTCATAAGAAAAACTTCTCTTTCTACCACTTTTAGAATTAATGTTCATTTGTCGATTTGGATAAACACGTATTCACATAATAACCTCCTTTCGTTTCAGTATTGGGTACCATAAACACATTCTTCTCATTGGGATAAATGATATTGATGTTTTGGTACCATTTTTAGTATTCAAATTTGACTTTCAATTGGGATAAACAAAGATTCAAGTAATAATCTCCTTTCATTTTATGATTAGGCACTCTAAACGCAATCTCTTTATTGGGATAAATGATATTGATGCTTCAATTTCACAAGAAAAACTTTTTTCCTACCATTTTTGGAATTAAGGTTTGTCTGTCAATTTGGACAAACACGGATTCAAATAATAATCTCATTTATTTTCATTATTGGCCACAACAAACGCATTCTCCTCATTAGGATAAATGATATTGATTCTTTGGTTTCATAAGAAAAACTTCTCTTTCTACAATTTTTAAAATTAATGTTCGTCTATCGATTTAGAAAAACATGAATTCACATAATAATCTCATTTATTTTGATGATTAGGCACCATAAACAGATTCTCCTTATAGGGATAAATGATATTGATGCTGGGTTTCATAAGAAACACTTCCCTTTCTACCATTTTCTAAATTGAAGTTCATCTTTCAATCGAGATAAACACGGATTCACACAGTAATCTTCTTTCTTTTCATGATTAGGTACCATAAATGCATTCTCTTCATTGGGATAAAAAATATTGATGCTTTAGTTTCATAAAAAAAGCTTTTCTTTCTACCATTTTTAGAATTAATGTTCAACTTTTGGATAAACACAGATTTAGATAATAATCTCATTTCCTTTCATTATTAGGCACCATAAACACATTCTCCTTATTGGGATAAATGATATTGATCCCTTGGTTTCATAAGAAAAACTTCTCTTTTTACCATTTTTAGAATTAAAGTTTATCTTTCAATTGGGATAAACACGGATTCATGTAATTATCTCCTTTGTTTTCATGATTTGGCACCATAAACACATTCCTCTCATGGGGATAAAAAATATTTATGCTTTAGTTTCATAAAAAAAACCTTTCTTTTTACCATTTTTAGAATTAATATTAATCTTTTAGACAAACATGGATTTAGATAGTAATCTCATTTCTTTTCATTATTAGGCACCATAAACACATTCTCCTCATTGGGATAAATGATACCGATCCCTTAGTTTAATAAGAAAAACTTCTCTTTTTACCAATTTTAGAATCAAAGTTCATCTTTCTATTAGGATAAACATGGATTCATATAATTATCTCCTTTGTTTTCTTGATTCAACACTATAAAAACATTCTTCTCAATAGGATAAATGATATTGATTCTTTGGTTTCATAAGAAAAACTTCTTATTCTGCCATTTTTAGAATTAATGTTTATTTGTCGATTAGGAGAAACACGAATTCATATAATAATCTCCTTTCTTTCCATGATTGAGCACCATGAATACATTCTCCTTATTGGGATCCTTGGTTTCATAAGAAAAACTTCTCTTTCTACTATTTTTAAAATTAAAGTTTTTCTTTCAATTGGGATAAACACGAAATCACATAATAATCTCCTTTCCTTTCATGATTGGCTAACATAAACACATTATCCTCATTAGGATATATGATATTAATGCTTTGGTTTTATAAGAACACTTTTCTTTCTACCATTTTCAGAATTGAAGTTGTCTTTCAATCAAGATAAACATGAATTTATGGTAATCTTTTTTCTTTTCATGATTGGGCAACATAAGCACATTCTCCTCATTAGGATAAACAATGTTGATGCTTTAGTTTTATATAAAAAATTTTTCTTTCTACCATTTTTAGAATTAATGTTCGTCTTTTAGACAAACATGAATTTAGATAATAATCTTATTTCTTTTTATTATTAGGCACCATAATTACATTCTCCTCATTGGGATAAATGATATTGATCCCTTGGTTTTAAGAGAAAAACTTCTCCTTTTACCATTTTTAGAATTGAAGTTCGTCTTTCAATTGGGATAAACATGGATTCACATAATTATCTCCTCTATTTTCATGATTTGGCACCATAAACATATTCTCCTTATTGGGATAAATGATATTGATGCCTTGGTTTCACAAGAAAGATTTCCCTTTCTACCATTTTTAGAATTAATGTTCGTTTGTCGATTAAGAGAAACACGGATTCACATAACAATCTCCTTGCTTTTCATGATTAGCACCATAAACACATTTTTCTCATTAGGATAAAAAATATTGGTGCTTTAGTTTCATAAGAGAAACTTCATTTTTTGCCATTTTTAGAAATAATGTTCATCTGTTGATTTGGGCAAACATGTATTCACATAATAATCTTTTTTTTTCATGATTGGGCACCATAAACATATTCTCCTAATTGAGATAAATGATATTGATGCTTTGGTTTCATAAGATAAACTATCTTTCTACCTTTTTTAGAATTAAAGTTCTTCTTTCAATTAGGATAAACATGGATTCACATAATATTCTCCTTTCTTTATTGATTGGGCAACATAAACACATTCTTCTCATTGAGATAAATGATATTTGTGCTTTGGTTTCATAAGAAAAACTTTTTTTCTACCATTTTTAGAATTAATGTTTGTCTGTCAATTTGGATAAACATGGATCCATAAAATAATCTCCATTTTTTTCATGGTTGGGCATCGTAAACACATTCTCCCCATTGGGATAAATGATATTGATGCTTTGGTTTCATAAGAAAAACTTTTTTCTACCATTTTTAGAATTAATATTCATCTTTCGATTTGCCAATACATGGATTCACATAATAATCTCTTTTTTTTCAAAAATTAGGAATCATAAACACATTATCTTCATTAGGATAAATGATATTGATGCTTTGATTTCATAAGGAAAATTTCACTTTCAACAATTTTTAGAATTAAAGTTCTTCTTTCAATTAGGATAAACAGGGACTCACATAATAATCCTCATTCTTTTCATAATTGGACACCATAAACACATTCTCCTTATTGGGATAAATACTATTGATGCCTTGGCTTCACAAGAAAAACTTATGTTTCTACCTTTTTAGAATTAAAGCTCTTCTTTTAATTAGGATAAACATGAATTCACATAATAATCTCCTTTTTTTTCATGATTGGCCACCATAAATACATTCTCTTTATTTGGATAAATGATATTGATACTTTGGTTTCATAAGAAAAGCTTTTATTTATACTATTTTTAAAATTGAAGTTCATCTTTCAATTGGGATAAGCAAGCATTCACATAATAATCTCTTTTCTTTTATTAATTAGGCACCAGTAATTCATTCTCCTTATTGGGATAAATTAATTGAAGGTTTGGTCTCGCAAGAACAACTTAACTTTCCATCATTTTTTAGAATCAAAGTTATCTACCAATTGGGATAAATAAGGATTCACATATTAATCGCTTTTCTTTTCTTGATTAGGCATGATAAACACATTCACATATTAATCGCTTTTCTTTTCTTGATTGGGCATGATAGACACATTCTCCTAAGTAGGGTAAAGGATATTGAAACTTTGGTTTCAAAAGAAAACCTCTTCTTCAACCATTTTTAGAATTAATATTGGTTTGTCAATTTAGACAAAAATGGATTCACATGATAATCTTATTTCTTTCATGATTGGGCACCATAAACACATTCTCCTCATTTTGGTAAATGATATTGATGCTTTAGTTTTAAATAAAAAACTTCTCTTTCTATCATTTTTAGAGTTGAAGTTTACCTTTCAATTAGGATAAACATAGATTCACATAATGATCTCTTTTTTTTAATAATTGGGTACCATAGACACATTCTCCTCATTGGAATAAATGATACTGATGCTTTGGTTTCATAAGAAAAACTTCTCTTTCTACTATTTTTAGAATTAAAGTTCATCTTTCAATTATGATAAACATGGATTCACAAAATAATCTCTTTTTTTTTCATTATTAGGCACTATAAACACATTCTTGTCATTGGGATAAATGATATTTGTGCTTTGGTTTTGTATGAAAAACTTCTCTCTCTACCATTTTTAGAATTATTGTTCGTTTATCGATTTAGACAAATGCAGATTTACATAATAATCTCCTTTCTTTTCATGATTGGGCACTATAAACACATTCTCCTCATTACGACAAATGATATTGATCTTTTGGTTTCATGAGAAAAACTTCTTTTTTCACTATTTTTAGAATTGAAGTTATTCTTCTAATTGGGATAAACACAGATTCACATTATAATTTCCTTTCTTTTCATCATTGGGCACCATAAACACATTTTCCTCATTGGGATAAATGATATTGATGCTTTGGTTTCATAGGAAAAACTTCTCTTTCTACTATTTTTGGAATTAATGTTCATCTGTTGATTTGGACAAAGAAGGATTCACATAATAATCCCCTTTCTTTTCATGATGGGGCACTATTAACATATTCTCTTCGTTGGGATAAATGATATTTATGCATTGGTTTGATAAGATATACTTCTCTTTCTACCATTTGTAGACTTGAAGTTCTTCTTTCAATTGGGATAAACATGAATTCACATAATAATCTCCTTTCTTTTCTTGGTTGGGCACCATAAACATATTCTTCTCATTGGGATAAATGATTTTGGTGCTTTAGATTCATAAGTAAAACTTCTCTGTCTACCATTTTTAGAATTAATGTTTGTCTATCGATTTGGATAAACATGATTTCACACAATAATCTTTTTTCTTTCATGATTGGGCACCATAAACACATTCTCCTTATTGCGATAAATGGTATTGATGCTTTGGATTCATAAAAGAAACTTCTCTTTCTGCCATTTTTAGAGATGAAGTTCATCTTTTAAATGGGATAAATATGGATTCACTTAAAAATCCCTTTTTTTCATGGTTGGGCACCAAAAACACATTCTCCTTATTGGGATAAATGATATTAATGCTTTCGTTTCATAAAAAAAATTTCTTTTTCTGCCATTTTTTGAATTAATGCTCATCTGTCAATTTGGATGCACACGGATTAACATAATAATCTCTTTCCTTTTCATGATTAGGCACCATATACACATTCTCCTCATTGGAATAAATGGTATTAATGCGTATGTTTTGTAAAAAAATTATCTTTCTACAAGAATTAATGCTTGTCTGTCCATTTGGACAAACACGGATTCACATAATAATCTCTTTTTTTTTCACGATTGGGCAACATAAACACATTCTACTTATTGGGATAAATGGCATTGATGCTTTGGTTTCATAAGAGAAACTTCCCTTTCTGCCATTTTTAGAGTTGAAGTTCATCTTTTGAAAGGGATAAACATGGATTCACATAATAATCTCCTTTCTTTTCAGCATTAGGCACCAAAAACACATTCTCTGCGCTGGGATAACTGATATTGATGCTTTGGTTTCATAAGGAAAACTTCTCCTTTTATCATTTTTAGAATTAAAGTTCTTTTTTCAATTAAGATAAACATGGATTCACATAATAATCTCCTTTTTGTTCATTATTGGAACAATAAACACTTTCTCCTTATTTAGATAAATGATATTGTTGCTTTGGTTTTATAAGAAAAGCTTCTCTTTCTACCATTTTTAGAATTATTTAGAATTATTGTAACATGGATTCACATAATAATCTATTTTTTTTAATGATTTGGCTCTATAAATGCATTCTCCTCTTTGGGAAAAATGATATTCATGCTTTAGTTTCATAAAAAAAATTCTCTTTCTACCATTTTTAAAATTAATGTTCATCTGTCGATTTGAACAAACACATATTCACATAATAATCTCTTTTCTTTTCATGATTGGACACCATAAATACATTCTCTTTATTACGATAAATAGTATTGATGCTTTGGTTTCATAAGAGAAACTTGTCTTTCTACCATTTTTAGAGTTGAAGTTCATCTTTTAAATAAGATAAACATGGATTCCCATGATAATCTCTTTTCTTTTCATGATTGGGCACTAAAAATACATTCTCCTCATTGGGATAAATGATATTGATGCTTTCGTTTCATAAAACAACTTCTGTCTCTGCCATTTTTAGAATTAATGTTCATCTGTCGATTTTGACACACATAAATCCACATAATAATCTCTTTTCTTTTCATGATTAGGCGCCATAAACATATTCTCTTCATTAGGATAGATGATATTAATGCTTTGTTTCATAAGAAAAACTTCTCTTTCCACCATTTTTAGATTTAATGTTCATATGTCGATTTAAACAAACACGGATTCATAAAATAATCTCCTTTTCTTTCATGATTAGGCATCAAAAACACATTCTTCACATTGGGATAATTGATACTGATGCTTTAGTTTCTTAAAAGAAACTTCTTTTTCTACCATTTTTAGAGTTAAAAGTTTATCCTTAAATTAGGACAAGCATGGATTCGTATAATAATCTCCCTTTTTTTAATGGTTGGACACCATAAACGCATTATCCTCATTGGGATAAATGGCATTGATGCTTTGGTTTCATAAGAGAAACTTTTTTTTTCTGTCATTTTAGAGTTGAAGTTTATCTTTTAAGTGGGATAAGTATGGATTCACATAATAATTTTCATTCTTTTTATGATCGGGCACCAAAAACACATTCTCCTCGTTGGTGTAAATGATATTGATGCTTTAGTTTCATTAGAAAAACTTATCTTTCTGCCATTTTTAGAAACTAAAGTTCTTCTTTTAATTGGATAAACAAGGACTCATATAACAATTTCCTTTCTTTTCATCACTGCAAACCTTAAACACATTCTCTTCATTGGGTTAAATGATATTGATATTTTGGTTTTATAAGAAAAACTTTTCTCGCTACCATTTTTATAATTAATGTTCATCTATCGATTTGGAGACACACGGATTCACATAGTAATCTTTTTTCTTTTCATGATTGGGCACCATAAACACATTTTCCTAATTGGGATAAATGATATTCATGCTTTCTTTCATAAGAAAAACTTCTCTTTCTACCATTTTTAAAATTAATGTTTGTTTGTCGATTTAGACAAACACAGATTCATAAAATAATCTCCTTTCCTTTCATGATTGGTCATCAAAAACACATTCTCCTTATTGGGAAAAATGATATTGATGCTTTGGTTTTGTCGAAAAAACTTTTCTTTCTACTATTTTTAGAATTAAGCTTCTTCATTCAATTAGGATAAACACGGATTCACATATAATCGTTTTTATTTCCATGATTGGGCACCATAAACACATTCTCCTAGTTGAGATAAATGGTATTGATGCTTTGGTTTCATAAGTAAAACTTCGTTTTCAGCCATTTCTAGAATTACTATTCATATATCGATTTGGATAAACATGGATTCACATAATAATCTCCTTTCTTTTCATGATTGGGCACCATAAACACATTCTCCTCGTTGGGATAAATGATATTGATGCTTTGGTTTTATTAGGAAAACTTCTCTTTCTATCATTTTTAGAATTAAAGTTCTTTTTTCAATTAGGATAAACATGGATTCACATAATAATCTCCTTTTTGTTCATTATTGGGAACAATAAACACATTCTCCTTATTTGGATAAATGATATTGTAGCTTTGGTTTTATAAGAAAAACTTATTTTTCTACCATTTTTAGAATTATCGTAACACAGATTCACATAATAATCTCTTTTCTTTTTAATGATTTGGCACTATAAATGCATTCTCCTCTTTGGGAAAAATGATATTGATGCTTTTGTTTCATAAAGAAATTCTTTTTCTACCATTTTTGAAATTAATGTTCGTCTGTCGATTTGGACATACACGGATTCACATAATAATCTCTTTTCCTTTCATGATTGGACACCATAAACAAATTCTTCTTATTGGGATAAATAGTATTGATGCTTTGGTTTCATAAGAGAAACTTGTCTTTCTGCTATTTTTAGAGTTGAAGTTCGTCTTTTAAACGGGATAAACATGGATTCACATAATAATCTCTTTTTTTTTCATGATTGGCCACCAAAAACACATTCTTTTCATTAGGATAAATGATATTGATGCTTTGGTTTCATAAAACAACTTCTTTCTCTACCATTCTTAGAATTAATGTTCATCTGTCGATTTTAACACACACAGATCCACATAATTATCTTTTTTCTTTTCATAATTGGGCACCATAAATATATTCTCTTCATTGGGATAAATGATATTAACATTTTGTTTTGTAAGAAAAACTTCTCCTTCCACCATTTTTAGATTTAATGTTAACCTTTTGATTTAAACAAACTCAGATTCACATAACAATCTCCTTTTCTTTAATGATTAGGCATCAAAAACACATTTCTTCTCATTGGGGTAAATGATACTGATGCTTTGGTTTCTTCAAAGAAACTTCTTTTCTACCATTTTTAGAGTTAAAGTTCATCCTTCAATTAGGATAAACATGGATTCGCATAATAATCTCCTTTCTTTTCATGGTTGGGCACATAAATGCCTTCTCCTCATTGGGATAAATGGTATTGATGCTTTGGTTTCATAAGAGAAACTTCTCTTTCTGTCATTTTTAGAGTTGAAGTTCATCTTTTAAGCGGGATAAACATGGATTCACATAATAATCTCCTTTCTTTTTGTGATTGGGCACCAAAAACGCATTCCACTCATTGGGATAAATGATATTGATGCTTTAGTTTCATTAGAAAAACTTCTCTTTCTGCCATTTTTATAACTAAAGTTCTTCTTTCAATTGGATAAACAAGGACTCACATAACAATCTCCTTTCTTTTCATCGTTGGGAACCTTAAACACATTCTTCTCATTGGGTAAATGATATTGATACTTTGGTTTCATAAGAAAAACTTTTTTCTTTACCATTTTTAGAACTAATGTTCATCTATCGATTTGGAGACACACGAATTCACAAAATAATCTTTTTTCCTTTCATGATTAGGCACCATAAACATATTCTCCACATTGGGATAAATGATATTCAGGCTTTGTTTCATAAGAAAAACCTATCTTTCAACCATTTTTAGAATTAATATTTGTCTGTCAATTTAGACAAACACAGATTTACAAAATAATCTCCTTTCCTTTCGTGCTTGGGCATCGAAAGCACATTCTCCTCTTTAGGATGAATGATATTAATGCCTTGGTTTTATCAAAAGAACTTTTTTTCTACTATTTTTAGAATTAAGCTTCTCCATTTAATTGGGATAAACATGGATTCACATAAAAATCTCTTTTATTTTCATGATTGGGCATCATAAAAATATTCTCCTAATTAAGATAAATAGTATTGATGTTTTGGTTTCACAAGAAAAACTTCACTTTCAACCATTTTTAGAATTAACGCTCATATGTCGATTTGGACAACCATGGATTCATATAATAATCTCCTTTCTTTTCATGATTGGGCACCATAAACACGTTCTCCTCATTGGGGCAAATGATATTGATGCTTTGGTTTCATCAAAAAATTCTTTTTCCATAATTTGTAGAATTAATGTTTGCCTGTCCATTTGGACAAACACAGATTCACATAATAATCTCTTTTCCTTTCATGATTAGGCACCATAAACACATTTTTCTTATTGGGAGAAATGGTATTAATGCTTTGCTTTCATAAGAGAAATTTCTTTTTCTACTATTTTTAAAGTTGAAGATCATCTTTTGAATGTGATAAACATGGATTCACATAATAATCTCCCTTCTTTTCAAGACTGGGCACCAAAAACATATTTTTTTCATTGGGATAAATGATATTAATGCTTTGGTTTCATAAGAAAAACTTCTCTTTCTACCATTTTTAAAATTAAAGCTCTTTTTTTCAATTAGGATAAACATGGATTCACATAATAATCTCCTTTCTGTTCATCATTGGGA
>JBBYHO010335692.1:0-12924 GCA_038382025.1 Adansonia gregorii | reverse complement strand
GGGAAAAATGATATTGATGTTTTTGTTTTGTAAAAAAAATCTCTTTCTACAATTTTTAAAATTAATGTTCGTCTGTTGATTTGGATATATATGGATTCACATAATAATCTCTTTTTCTTTCATGATTGGACACCATAACCACATTCTCCTTATTGGGATAAATAGTATTTATGCTTTGGTTACATAGAAGAAACTTGTCTTTCTGTCATTTTTAGGGGATAAACATGGATTCATATAATAATCTCTTTTCTTTTCATGGTTGGGCACCAAAAATACATATTCCTCATTGGGATAAACGATATTGATACTTTGGTTTCATAGAAAAACTTCTTTCTCTGCCATTTTTAGAATTAATATTCATCTGTCGATTTTGACACACACAGATCCGCATAATAATCTCTTTTCTTTTCTTTTCATGATTCGGCACCATAAATATATTCTCTTTATTGGGATAAATGATATTAACGCTTTGTTTCATAAGAAAAACATTTCTTTCCACCATTTTTAGATTTAATGTTAATCTATTGATTTAGACAAACTCAGATTCACATAATAATCCCCTTTTTTTTCATGATTAGGCATCAAAACACATTTCTCCTTATTGGGATAAATGATACTAATGCTTTGGTTTCTTAAGAGAAACTTCTTTTTCTACCACTTTTAGAGCTAAAGTTCATCCTTCAATTAGGATAAACATGGATTCACATAATAATATCCTTTCTTTTCATAGTTGGGTACTATAAAAACCTTTTCCTCATTAGGATAAATGGTATTGATGCTTTGGTTTCATAAGAGAAACTTCTCTTTGTCATTTTTAGATTTGAAGTTCATCTTTTAAGTGGGATAAACATGGATTCACCTAATAATCTCCTTTCTTTTCGTGATTGGGCACCAAAAACACATTCTCATTGTTGGGATAAATGATATTGATGCTTTAGTTTTATTAGAAAAACTTCTCTTTCTGCCATTTTTAGAACTAAAGTTCTTCTTTCAATTGGATAAACAAGGACTCATATAACAATCTCTTTTTTTTTTTATCGTTGGGAACCTTAAACACATTCTACTTATTCTGTAAATGATATCGATACTTTGGTTTCATAAGGAAAACTTTTTTCTTTGCTATTTTTAGAATTAATATTCATCTGTCGATTTGGAGACCCACAGATTCATATAATAATATTTTTTCTTTTCATTATTGGGCACCATAAACATATTCTCCTCATTGGGATAAATGATATTCATGCTTTGTTTCATAAGAAAAACTTCTTTTTCTACCATTTTTAGAATTAACGTTTGTCTATCAATTTAGATAAACACAGATTCGCAAAATAATCTCATTTTCTTTCATGATTGGGCATCGAAAGCATATTCTCCTCATTGGGATAAATGATATTGATGCTTTGGTTTTATCAAAAAAAACTTTTCTTTCTACTATTTTTAGAATTAAGCTTCTTCATTCAATATGGATAATCACGGATTCACATAAAAATCTCTTTTATTTTCATGATTGGGCACCACAGAAACATTCTCCTAATTGAGATAAATGGTATTGGTGCCTTGGTATCACAAGAAAAACTTCACTTTCAACCATTTTTAGAATTAATGTTCATATGTCGATTTAGGCAAACATGGATTCATATAATAATCGCCTTTCTTTTCATCATTAGGCACTATAAACATATTCTCCTCATCAGGATAAATGATATTGATGCTTTGGTTTTGTAAAAAAATTCTCTTTCTATAATTTGCAGAATTAATGTTTATCTATCCATTTGGACAAACACAGATTCACATAATAATCTCCTTTCTTTTCATGATTGGGCACCACAAGCACATTCTCTTTATTGGGAGAAATGGTATTGATGCTTTGGTTTCATAAGAGAAACTTCTCTTTCTGCCATTTTTAGAGTTGAAGTTCATCTTTTGAATGG
Organism: Adansonia gregorii; assembly: GCA_038382025.1. Taxonomy (NCBI): domain Eukaryota; kingdom Viridiplantae; phylum Streptophyta; class Magnoliopsida; order Malvales; family Malvaceae; genus Adansonia; species Adansonia gregorii. The sequence goes on along the minus strand of JBBYHO010335692.1, from coordinate 10,993 downwards.
CATAAACATGGATTCACATAATAATCTCCTTTCTTTTCAGGATTAGGCACCAAAAACACATTCTCTTCATTGGGATAAATGATATTGATGCTTTGGTTTCGTAAGAAAAACTTTTTTTTTGCCATTTTTAGAATTAAAGTTATTTTTTTAATTAGGATAAATATGGAGTCACATAATAATCTCCATTCTATTCATCATTGGGAATAATAAACACATTCTCCTTATTTGGATAAATGATATTGATGCTTTGGTTTCCTAAGAAAAACTTCTCTTTCTACAATTTTTAGAATTATTGTAACATGGATTCACATAATAGTCTTTTTTCTTTTTAATGATTTGGCACCATAAATGCATTCTCCTTTTTGGGAAAAATGATATTAATTGGGATAAACAATATTGATGATTTGGTTTCATAATAAAACTTCTTTCTCTACCATTTTTAAAATTAATGTTCATCTATTGATTTTGACACACATAGATCCACATAATAATTTCTTTTCCTTTCATGATTGGGCACCATAAACATATTCTCTTCATTAGGATAAATGATATTAATGCTTTGTTTCATAAGAAAAACTTCTCTTTCCACCATTTTTAGATTTAATGTTCATCTGTCGATTTAGACAAACTCGGATTCACATAATAATCCTCTTTTCTTTCATGATTAGGCATCAAAAACATATTTCTCCTCATTGGGATAAATGATACTGATGCTTTAGTTTCTTAAGAGAAACTTCTTTTTCTGCCATTTTTAGAGTTAAAGTTCATCTTTCAATTGGGATAAAAGTGGATTTGCATAATAATCTCCATTCTTTTCTTGGTTGGGCACCATAAACACATTCTTCTCATTAGGATAAATGGTATTGATGCTTTGGTTTCATAAGAGAAACTTTTCTTTTTGTCATTTTTAGAGTTAAAGTTCATCTTTTAAGTGGGATAAACATGGATTCATATAATAATCTCCATTCTTTTCTTAATTGGACACCAAAAACACATTCTCCCCGCTGGGATAAATGATATTGATGCTTTAGTTTCATAAGAAAAACTTGTATTTTTGCTATTTTTGGAATTAAAGTTTTTCTTTCAATTGGATAAACATGAATTCACATAACAATCTTTTTTCTTTGGGAACCTTAAACACATTCTTCTCATTAGGATAAATGATGTTGATACTTTGGTTTCATAAGAAAAACTTTTTTCTCTACCATTTTTAAATTAATGTTCGTCTGTCGTTTTGGAGACATAGATTCATATAATAATCTCTTTGTTTTTTCATGATTAGGCACCATAAATACATTCTCCTTATTGGGATAAATGATATTCATGCTTTGTTTCATAAGAAAAACTTCTTTTTCTACCATTTTTAAAATTAATGTTTGTCTGTCGATTTAGACAAACATGGATTCACAAAATAATCTCCTTTCCTTTCGTAATTGGGCATCAAAAACACATTCTCCTCACTGGGATAAATGATATTGATGCTTTGGTTTCATCAAAAAAAACTTTTCTTTCTACTATTTTTAGAATCAAGCTTCTTAATTCAATTGGGATAAACATGGATTCATATAAAAATCTCCTTTCTTTTCATGATTGGGCACCATAAACACATTCTCCTAATTGAGATAAATGGTATTAATGCTTTGGTTTCACAAGAAAAACTTCACTTACAGCCTTTTTTAGAATTACTATTCATATTTCGATTTGGACAAACATAGATTCACATAATAATCTCCTTTCTTTTCATGATTGGGCACCATAAACACATTTTCCTTATTCTGATAAATGATATTGATCCTTTTATTTCAAAAGAGAAACTTCTCTTGTAACTATTTTTAGAGTTAAAGTTCATCTTTCAATTGGGATAAACATGGATGCACATAATAATCTCGTTTTTTCATGATTCGGCACCATAAACACATTCTCCTTATTGAGATAAATGATGTTGATGCTTAGGTTTCATAAAAAAAACTTCTCTTTCTACCATTATTAGAATTAATGTTTGTTTATCGATTTAGACAAACATGGATTCACAAAATAATCTCTTTTCCTTTCGTGTGTGGGCACCAAAAATACATTCTCCTCATTAGGATAAATGATATTGATGCTTTGGTTTCATCAGAAAAACTTTTCTTTCTACTTTTTTAAAATTAAGCTTTTTTATTCAATTGGGATAGCCACGGATTCACATAAAATCTTTTTTTTTCATGATTGGGCACCGTAAACACATTCTCCTTATTGAGATAAATGGTATTGATGCTTTGGTTTCACAAGAAAAACTTCACTTTCAACCATTTTTAGAATTAATGTACATCTGTCGATTTGGACAAACATAGATTCACATAATAATTTTTTTCATAATTAGGCACCATAAACACATTCTATTCATTCTGATAAATGATATTGATCCTTTCATTTCAAAAGAGAAACTTCTTTTTTTACCATTTTTAGAGTTAATGTTTATCTTTCAATTGGGATAAACATGGATTCACATAATAAGCTCTTTTTTTTTCATGATTCAGCATCATAAACACATTCTCCTTATTAAGATAAATGATGTTGATGCTTGGGTCTTATAAGAAAAACTTTTTTTTTCTATCATTTTTAGAATTAATTTTCGTTTGTCAATTTGGAAAAATAGGGGTTCACATAATAATCTATTTTCTTTTCATGGTTGGGCACCATAAACACTTTCTCCTTGTTAAATGATATTGATGCTTTGGTTTAATTAGATCAACTTCTCTTTATACCATTTTTAGAATTAAAGTTCACCTTTCAATTGGGATAAACACGGTAATAATCTCTTTTCTTTTAATGATTGCGCTCCACAAATTGATTCTTCTTCTTAGATAAATGAATTGATGCTTTGGTTTCATAAGAAACCTTCTCTTTCCACCACTTTTGAAGTTATTGTTTGTTCGCCAATTGGGGCAAATATGGATTCACATAATAATCTCTTTTCTTTTCATGATTGGATATCATAAACACATTAAAGTTAAAGTTTATCTTTCAATTGTGATAAACATGGATTCACATAATAATCTCCTTCCTTTTAATGATAGGGCACCATAAATTCATTCCCTTCATTGGGATTAATGAATTAATGCTTTGATTTCATAAGGAAAACTTCACTTCCCACCAATTTTTAAAATCAAAGTTCGTCTATCAACAAGGATAATCTTTTTTTCTATTGAGATAAACACGGATTCACATAATAATCTTCTTTCTTTTCATGATTGGGCACCATAAATACATTCTTCTCATTGGGATAAATGATATTGATGCTTTGGTTTCATAAGAAAAACTTCTCTTTCTACCATTTTTAGAATTAAAGTTCTTCTTTCAACTGGGACAAACATAGATTCACATAATAATCTCATTTCTTTTAATGATTGGGCACCAAAAATTCATTTTCCTCATTAGGATAAATGATTGATGCATTTGTTTCATGAGAAAAACTTTACTTCCTACCATTTTTCTATGTCAAAGTTTGTTAGTCAATTAGGATAAATATGGATTCTCGTAACAATCTACTTTTTTTCATGATTGAGAACCTTAAACACATTCTCTTCATTAAGATAAATGATATTGATGCTTTGGTTTCATAAGAAAAACTTCTCTTCCTACCATATTTAGAAATGAAGTTCTTCTTTTAATTGGGATAAATGCAGATTCATGTAATAATCTCCTTTCTTTTCATGGCTGGGCACAATAAACTCATTTTTCTCATTGAGATAAACGATATTGACGCTTTGGTTTCATAGTAAAAACTTCTCATTCTACCATTTTAAGAACTAATGTTCGTCTAACGATTTGGACAAGCTTGGGTTCACATAATAATCTCCTTTTTTTTCATAATTAGGTGCCAAAACACATTTTCCTTATTAAGATAAATGATATTCATGTTTTGGTTTCAAAAGATTCTCTTTCTACCATTTTTAGAGTTAAATTTTATCTTTCAATGGGATAAGCACGGATTCACATAAAAATTACCTTTCTTTTAATGATTAGGCTCCATAAATTGATTCTCCTCTTTAGGATAAAAGAATTGATGCATTGGTTTTATAAGAAAAACTTTTTTTTTTACCATTTTTAGAATTAATATTTATCCATCAATTTGGACAAACACAGATTCATATCTCTTTTCTTTTCATGATTAGGCACCATAAACACATTCTCTTCATTAGGTTAAAAGATATTGATGCTTTGGTTTTATAAAAAAAAATGCTCTTTCTGCCATATTAAAAATTAAAGTTCTTTTTTCAATTGGGATAAATGTGGATTCAAATAATAATCTCCTTTCTTTTCATTATTGAGCACCATAAACACATTTTTCTCATTGGGATTAATGATATTGATGCTTTGGTTTCATAAGAAAAATTACACTTCCCACCATTTTTTTGAACGAAAGTTCCGATAAACATGGACTTACGCAATAATTATTTTTCGTTTCACAATTGGGCATTATAAACACACTCTCCTATTAGGATAAATGAATTGATACATTGGTTTCATAAGAAAAACTTCATTTTCGACCTTTTTTTAGAATCAAAGTTCGTATATCAATTAAGATAAGCATGGATTCATGCGATAATCTCCTTTGTTTCCATGACTGCGAACCACAAACATAGTTTCCTCATTGGAATAAATGATATTGACGCTTTGGTGTCATAAGAAAAACTTCTTCTTCTACCATTTTTCAAATTAAAAATCATTTTTCAATTGGGATAAACACGGATTCACATAATAATCTCCTTTTTTTCATCAATGGGCACTATAAACAAATTCTCCTCATTGAGAGTGATATTAATGCTTTGGTTTCATAAGATAAACCTCTTTTCCTACCATTATTAGAATTAAAGTTCTTCTTTCAATTTGGATAAGCATAGATTCACAAAACAAAGTCCTTTCTTTTTATGATTGGGAGCCATAAACATAGTCTCCTCATTGGGATAAATGATATTGATGCTTTGGTTTGACAAGAAATACTTTTTTTTCACCATTTTTAGATTTAAGTTTGCCTTTCAATTAGGATAAACATATATTTACATAATAATATCTTTTCTTTTAATGAACCATAAACACATTCCCCTCATTGGATAAACGACTTTGATGCTTTGGATTCATAAGAAAAACTTATCTTTCTACCATTTTTAGAATTAAAGTTCTTCAATCAATTGGGATAAACACAGATTTGCATAATAATTTCCTTTCTTTTCTTGATTAGGCACCATAAACACATTCTTCTTATTAGGATAAATGATATTGATGCTTTCGCTTCATAAGAAAAATTTCACTTTCTACTATTTTTAGAGCTAATGTTCGCTTGTCAATTTAGACAAACACAGATTCACATAATAATCTCTTTTGTTTTCATGATTGGACACCAATAACACATACTCCTTATTAGGATAAATGATATTGACACTTTGCTTTTATAAGAAAAACTTCTCTTTCTACAATTTTTAGATTAAAGTTCTTCTTTCAATTAGGATAAACACAGATTCACATAATAATCTCCTCCTTTTTCATGAGTAGGCACCATAAACACATTCTGCTTATCGGGATAAGTGACACTAATGCTTTGGTTTCATAAGAAAAACATCTCTTTCTACCATTTTTAGAAATAAAGTTCTTCATTCAATTAGGATAAACACAGATTCGCATAGCAATTTCCTTTATTTCATGATTAGGCACCATAAACACATTCATCTTATTAGGATAAATGATATTGATGCTTTGTTTTTGTAAGAAAAACTTCTCTTTCTATGGTTTTTGGAATTAAAGTTCCTTTTCAATTGGGATAAACACGGATTCACATAATAATCTCCTTCCTTTTCATGATTGGGCACCATGAATACATTCTCCTTATTAGGATAAATGATATTGATGCTTTGGTTTCATAAGAAAAACTTCTCTTTCTACCATTTTTAGAATTAAAGTTCTTCTTTCAACTGGGACAAACATAGATTCACATAATAATCTCATTTCTTTTAATGATTGGGCACCAAAAATTCATTTTCCTCATTAGGATAAATGATTGATGCATTTGTTTCATGAGAAAAACTTTACTTCCTACCATTTTTCTATGTCAAAGTTTGTTAGTCAATTAGGATAAATATGGATTCTCGTAATAATCTACTTTTTTTCATGATTGAGAACCATAAACACATTCTCTTCATTAAGATAAATGATATTGATGCTTTGGTTTCATAAGAAAAACTTCTGTTCCTACCATATTTAGAATTGAAGTTCTTCTTTTAATTGGGATAAATACGGATTCATGTAGTAATCTCCTTTCTTGTCATGGTTGAGCACCATAAACATATTCTTCTCATTGAGATAAATGATATTGATGCTTTGGTTTCATAGGAAAAACTTCTCATTCTGCCATTTTAAGAGCTAATGTTTGTCTAACGACTTAGACGAGCATGGGTTCACATAATAATCTCCTTTCTTTTCATAATTGGGCATCAAAACACATTCTCCTCATTAGGATAAATGATATTGATGCTTTGGTTTCATAAAATAAACTTCTCTTTCTACCATTTTTAAAGTTAAAGTTCGTCTTTCAATGGGATAAGCACGGATTCACATAAAAATCTTTTTTCCTTTAATGATTAGGCTTCACAAATTGATTCTCCTCTTTAAGGTAAAAGAATTGATGCATTGGTTTCATAAGAAAACCTTTTTCTACCATTTTTAGAATTAATATTTATCCATCAATTGGAACAAACATGGATTCAGATCTCTTTTTCTTTTCATGATTGGGCACCATAAACATATTCTCTTCATTGGGTTAAATGATATTGATGCTTTGGTTTTATAAGAAAAAAATTCTCTTTCTAGCATATTAAGAATTAATGTTCTTCTTTCAATTGGGAAAAATACGGATTCAAATAATAATCTCCGCTCTTTCATTATTGAGCACCATAAACGCATTCTCCTTATTAGGATGAATGATATTGATGCTTTGGTTTCATAAGAAAAATTACACTTCCACCATTTTTTAGAATGAAAGTTCCTCTATCAATAAGGATAAATATGGATTCACATAATAATTACTTTTCTTTTCGCGATTAGGCACTATAAACTTCACTTTTCACTATTTTTTAGAATCAAAGTTCAAATATCAATTAAGAAAAGCATGGATTTACGTAATAATCTTCTTTTTTTCCATTACTGCTAACCACAAAGATAGTTTACTCATTAGGATAAATGATATTGACATTTTGGTTTCATAACAAAAACTTCTTCTTCTACTATTTTTTGAATTAAAGATAATTTTTTAATTGGGATAAGCATAGTTACACATAATAATCTTCTTTCCTTTCATCAATGGGCACCATAAATGCATTCTCCTCATTTGGAGTGATATTAATGCTTTGGTTTCATAAGATAAACCTCTCTTCCTACCATTATTAGAATCAAAGTTCTTCTTGTAATTGGGATAAACATAGATTCACATAACAAACTCCTTTCTTTTCATGATTCTGAACCATAAACACATTCTCCTGAATGGGATAAATGATATTAATGCTTTGGTTTGACAAGAAATACTTCTTCTTTTACCGTTTTTAGAATTTAAGTTTTTTTTTTCATTGGGATAAACACAGATTCACATAATAAACTCCTTTCTTTTCATGATTAGGCACTATAAACAGTTTCTCCTCATTGGGGTAAATGATATTGATGCTTTGGTCCACCAAGATATACTAATATTTCTACCATTTTTGGAATTTACGTTCACCTTTCAGTTAGGATAAACACAGATTCACATAATAAACTCTTTTTTTTTTCATGATTGGGAACCATTAACATATTCTCCTTATTGGGATAGATGATATTGGTGCTTTGGTTTGACAAGAAATACTTCTCTTTTTATCATTTTTAGAATTAAAGTTTTTCTTTCAAGTGGGATAAACATAGATTTACATAAGTCTCCTTTTCTTTTTATGATTGGGCACCATAAACACTATCTCCTCATTGGGATAAAAGATATTGATGTTTTAGTTTCAAAAGAAAAACTTATCTTTCTACCATTTTTAGAATTAAAGTTCTACAGTCAATTGGGATAAATATGGATTCACATAATAATTTCTTTTCTTTTCTTGATTGGGTAGCATAAACACATTCTCCTTATTAGGATAAATGATATTGATGCTTTGGCTTCATAAGAAAAACTTCTCTTTCTAATATTTTTAGAGCTAACATTCATTTGTCGATTTAGATAAACATCGATTCTTAGAATAATCTTATTTCTATTCTTGATTGGCACCATAAAGACATTCTCCTTATTGGGATAAAGGATATTCATGCTTTGGTTTCATAAGAAAAACATCTCTTTCTATTATTTTTAGAATTAAAGTTCTTCATTAAATTGGGATAAACATGGATTCACTTAACAATCTCTTTTCTCTTCAGGATTGGGCACCATAAACAAATTTTTCTCATTAGGATAAATGATATTAATGCTTTGGCTTCATATGAAAAACTTCTTGTTCTACTATTTTTAGAGTTAATGTTCGTTTGTTGATTTAGGTAAACACGGACTCACATAATAATCTCCTTTTTTTCCATGATTGGGCACCATAAACACATTCATCTCATTAGGATAAATGATATTGATGCTTTGGTTTCATAGGAAAAACTTTTGTTTCTACCATTTTTAGAATTAAAGTTCCTTATTCAATTAGGATAAACACAGATTCACATAATAATCTCCTTTCTTTTCGTGATTGGGCACCATAAACATATTCTCCTCATTAGGATAAATGATATTGATGCTTCGGTTTCATAAGAGGAACTTCTCTTTCTACCATTTTTAGAGTTGAAGTTCACCTTTCAATTGGGATAAACATGGATTCACATAATGCTCTCCTTTTTTTTCATGATTGGGCACCGAAGACATATTCTCCTCATTGGGATAAATGATATTATTGCTTTGCTTTCATTAGAAAAACTTCTTTTTCTATAATTTTTAGAATTAAATTTCTTCATTCAATTGGGATAAACACGGATTCACATAACAATCTCCTTTCTTTTCATGATTGGGTACCATAAACAGATTCTCCTTATTGGGATAAATGATATTGATGCTTTGGTTTCATAAGAGGAAATACTCTTTCTACCTTTTTTAGAGTTAAAGTTCATTTTTCAATTGGGATAAACATGGATTCACAAAATAGTTTCCTTTTTATTAATGATTGGGCTCCACAAATTGATTCTTCTTATTGGGATAAATGAATTGATGCTTTGGTTTCATAAAAAAATTTTTATTTCTACAATTTTTAGAATTAATGTTCATCTATACATTTGGATAAACATGGATTCGCATAATAAGCTCTTAGCAATTCATGATTGGGCACCATAAACAAAATTTTCTCATTGGGATAAATGATATTGATGCTTTGGTTTCATAAGAAAAACTTCTCTTTCTACCCTTTTTAGATTTGAAGTTCTTCATTCAATTAGAATAAATACGGATTCACATAACAATCTCCTTTCTTTTCATGATTGGGCACTATAAACACTTTCCCCTCATTGGGATAAATGATATTGATGCTTTGGCTTCAGAAGAAACACTTCTCTTCCTACCTTTTTTAGAATTAAAATTCTTCATTCAGTTAGGATAAACAAGGATTCACATAACAATCTCCGTTCTTTTCATGACTGGACACCATAAACACATTCTTCTCATTGGGATAAATAATATTGATGCTTTAGTTTCATAAAAGGAACTTCTTTTTCTACCCTTTTAGAGTTGAAGTTTTTCTTTCAATTAGGATAAACACAGATTCACATAATGATCTCTTTTTTTTTCATGATTGGGCACCAAAGACATATTCTCCTTAATGGGATAAATGATATTAATGCTTTGCTTTCATTAGAAAAACTTCTCTTTCTACAATTTTTAGAATTAAAGTTCTTCTTTCAATTGGGACAAATATAGATTCGAATAATAATCTCCTTTCTATTCATGATTGGGCACCATAAACATATTCTCCCTGTTGGGATAAAAGATATTGACGCTTTGATTTCATAAGAAAAGCTTCCCTTTCTACCATTTTTAATGTTAATATTTGTCTATCAATTTAAGCAAACACGGATTTACATAATAATCTCTTTTCTTTTCATGATTGGCACCATAGACATATTTTTCTCATTGGGACAAATAATATTAATGCTTTGGTTTCATAAGACAAACATCTTTTTTTACTTTTTTGAGAGTTAAAGTTCATTTTTCAATTGGGATAAACACGGATTCACAAAATAGTCTCTTTTCTTTTAATGATTGAGCTTCATAAATTGATTCTCCTCACTGGGGTAAATGAATTGATGCTTTGGTTTCATAAGAAAAACTTTTATTTCTACCATTTTTAGAATTAATGTTCATCTGTCCATTTGGACAAACACAGATTCACATAAAAAGCTCTTTGCAATTCATGATTGGGCACCATAAACAAAATTTTCTCATTGCGATAAATGATATAGATGCTTTGGTTTCATAGGAAAAACTTCTCTTTCTACCCTTTTTAGAATTAAAGTTCTTCATTCAATTGGAATAAATATGGATTGACATAACAATCTCCTTTCTTTTCATGATTGGGCACCAAAAAAACATTCTTCTTATTAGGATAAATGATATTGATGCTTTGGTTTTCTAAGAAAAACTTCTTTCTGTGCCATTTTTAGAATTAAAGTTCTTCTTTCAATTAGGATAAATACAGATTCGTATAACAATCTCATTTCTTTTAATGATTAGACACCATAAATTCATTCTCTTCATGGGAATAAATAATTGATGCTTTTGTTTCATACAAAAAACTACACTTTTCACCATTTTTTAGAGTCGAAGTTCATCTATCAATTGGGATAAGCTTGGATTCACGTCATAATCTCCTTTGTTTTCATGATAAGAAACCATAAACACATTATCCTCTTTGGGATAAATGTTGTTGATGCGTTGGTTTCATAAGAAAAGCTTTTTTCAAGC
>JBBYHO010335473.1:0-28996 GCA_038382025.1 Adansonia gregorii | reverse complement strand
AAACACAAGCTAATTAAGCTTAAGTTTTAGTTATATCAAAACTGAGATTAATTCAAAGCTAATATAGCTAACACTAAGGAAGGCTACATCTATAAATGATATCCTATTTTACAAATTTACATACAATAGATTTGGTGACATTGGTATATGACACTAGTTCTACCTATTTGGTGAAATTATCGATAACGACCAAAATGAAGTGGTGCCCATTAGCAGCATCAGGGGTAATTCGTCTAATCATGTCTATGCCTTGCATGGAAAAATGCAATGCAGCTATCATGACATGTAGAGGTGCTAGCGAGACATGAAATTTGACTGCGTAGATTTGGCATTTGTGGCATTTTCAGGCATAGTTGATGCAACCATTTTCAAGATTCAACCAATAATAGCTTGATCGCATGACTTGTTTTGCTATTTGGTGTCTATTAGCATGTGTATCATAAATTCTTTCATGGACTTTTTGAGAAGTTTTTTAGCTTTGAGGCATCTATGCACCATAGTAGTACTTAATCCCACTTTTTTTGTACAACACTCCACCATAAAAAATACAGCTTGCAACTATTTTTTGGATGGTTTTCTTGTCAGTTTTGGTACTACATTTAGGTATTGTTGATCTTTGATGTACTGAAGGATATCATGATACCATGGCAGGCCATTTTTCTCTTCTTTAATACTTTGACAACGTGCTAGAGTTGTATAGTTGTTTATTTGAATGGAAGCAACATTTGATTCTTGATTGACTTTAAACATGGATAACAAGGTGGCTAAAATGTTAGCAATTTGGTTCTCTTCCTAAAGTAAATGTTGAAAGCTAATATCATGAAACTATTTTCTAAGTTTCGAGATTAGACTCCCATATTGAATCAGTTTAGAAACATGCATTTACCATTCTCCTTTTAGTTGGTAGATGACAATGACTGAATCTCTAAATACTTGCAGTGTTCGGATACCTCTTTCCAATGGCTGCTTAGAGTCCCATTACGTAGGCCTCATATTTAGTTATATTTTTGGTGTAGTCAATGTTAAATCTTACGATAAAAAAGAAGTAATCTCTAGTAGGTGAGATAAGAATTACCTTGATTCCATGCGCTAATGCATTGGAACCTTTATCAAAGTACATTTTCTAAAATAAACTATACCTGATAGTGTTTTCTACCTTGGATATGCACATCAAGTCTTCATTAGGGAATTCAAAGTTTGAAGGTTGATAGTCAGATGTTGCTGAGCTTGCTAAGAATTCTATTATTGCACTACCCTTGATAGCTCTTTGGTTATATACATAATGTTGTACTCAAAAAGTAAGACTTGCCACCTAGCTAATCTCCTTGACAAGGTAAGTGCTTTACACAAGTAGTTGATGGGATCAAGTTTGGCAATTAGCCATATGTGTGGTATAACATATATTGCCTTAACCTTTGTGTTTTCCAAGTTAGAGAACAACATAGCTTATTTACTCTGACTAGTTATTTCTTTCAACTTCTTGCTCGAGTAAGAGATAGCCTATTCCTTCTTACCCGATTCATCATGTTCCCATTAACTTGTCAAACACTGATAAGTGTAGGATTAGAGGCTGACCTAACATCGATGATACAAGTATTAGAGGGTTTTGCTATTTGATGTCCTTTAGCATGCGTATCGCAAATTCCTTCATGGACTATTCTGAGAAGTTTTTTGGCATTAGAGGCATCTATGCACCAAAGTAGTATTTGATCCCATTTTTTTATGCAACACTCCACCATAAAAAATAAAGCTTGCAACTATTTTTTGAATGGTTTTCTTATCAGTTTTGGTACTACGTTTGGGGTACTGTCGATCTTTGATGTACTAAAGGATGTCATGATACCATGGCAGGCCATTCTTCTCTTCTTTAATACTCTGACAACGTGCTGGAGTTGTGTAGATGCTTATTTGAATGGAAGCAACATTTGATTCTTGATTAAATTTAAACATGGATAACAAGGTGGCTAAAATGTTAGCAATTTGGTTCTCTTCCTAAAGTAAATGTTGAAAGCTAATATCATGAAACTCTTTTTTGAATTTCGAGATCAGACTCCCATATTGAATCAGCTTAGCAACATGCATTTACCATTCTCCTTTTAGTTGGTAGATGACAATGACTGAAAAATTATTACAGTGTTTAGATACCTCTTTTCAATGGCTGCTTAGAGTCCTATTACCTAGGCCACATATTTAGATATACTAATGGTGCAGTTAAAGTTTAATCTTGCGGTAAAAGGGAAGTAATTTCTAGCAAGTGAGATAAGAATTACCTTGATTCCATGCCCTAATGCATTCAAGCTTTATCAAAGTACATTTTCTAAGATAAACTGTACTTGATAGTGTTTTCTCCCTTGGATATGCACGTCAAGTCTTCATCAGGGAATTCAAAGTCCAAAGGTTGATAGTCACATGTTACCTAGCATGCTAAGAAATCTGTTATTGCACATGCTAAGAAATCTGTTATTGCACTACCCTTGATAGTTCTTTGGTTACATACATAATGTTGTACTAAAAAAGTAAGACTTGCCACCTAACTAATCTCTTTGACAAGGTAGGTGCTTTGCACAAATAGTTGATGGGATCGAGTTTGGCAATTACCCATATATGTGGTATCACATATATTGCCTTTAACCTCTGTGTTTTCCAAGCTAGAGCATAATATAGCTTCTTTACTCTGAATAGTTATTTCTAGCAACTTCTTGCTTGAGTAGGTGATAGCCTATTCCTTCTTACCTGATTCATCATGTTCCCATCAACTTGCGAAAAACTGATAAGTATAGGATTAGAGGCTGACCTAACGTCGATGATATAAGTATCAGAGGGTTTTGCTATTCGATGTCCGTTAGCATGCGTATCGCAAATTCCTTCATGGGTTTTTGTGAAAAGTTTTTTGGCTTTAGAGGCATCAATGCACTAGAGTAGTACTTGATCCTAATTTTTTTATACAACACTCCACCATAAAAAATGAAGCTTGCAAGTATTTTTTGAATAGTTTTCTTGCTAGTTTTGGTACTACATTTAGGGTATTGCTGATCGTTGATGTACTGAAGGATGCCATGATACCATGGCAGACCATTTTTCTCTTCTTTAATACTTTGACAACATGCTAGAGTTGTATAGATGCTTATTTGAATGGAAGCAACGTTTGATTCTCGATTGACTTTAAACATAGATAACAAGGTGGCTAAAATGTTAGCAATTTTGTTTTCTTCCTAAAGTAAATGTTGAAGCTAATATCATAAAACTCTTTTCTGAGTTTTGAGGTTAGACTCCCATATTGAATCAGTTTAGCAACATGCATTTACCATTCTCCTTCTAGTTGGTAGACGACAACGATTGAATCTTTAAATACTTGGAACGTTTGGATACCTTTTTTCAATGGTTGCTTAGAGTCCCATTACGTAAGCCTTATATTTAGATATATTATTGGCGCAGTCAAAGTTCAATCTTGCGATAAAAGGGAAGTAATTTCTAGCAGGTGAGATAAGAATTACCTTGATTACATGCCCTAATATGTTCAAAGCTTTATCAAAGTACATTTTCTAAGATAAAGTGTACTTGATAGTGTTTTTCGCCTTGGATATGCACATCAAGTCTTCATCAGGGAATTCAAAGTCTAAAGGTTGATAGTCACATGTTGCTCAACTTGCTAAGAAATATGTTATTGCACTACCCTTGATAGCTCTCTAGTTACATACATAATGTCATCCTCAAAAAGCAAGACTTGCCACTTAGCTAATCTCCTTGACAAGGCAGGTGCTTTGCACAAATAGTTGATGGGATTAAGTTTGGCAATTAACCATATGTATGGTACATCATATATTGCCTTAACCTTTATGTTTTCCAAGCTAGAGCTCAACAGAGGTTCTTTACTCTAAATAGCTATTTTTGTCAACTTCTTGCTCGAGTAAAAGATAACCTATTCTTTCTTACCTGATTCATCATGTTCCCATCAACTTGTCAAAAGCTGGTAAGTATAGGATTAGAGGCTGACCTAACACCGATGATATAAGTATCAGAGGGTTTTACTATTCGATGTCCTTTAGCATGCGTATCGCAAATTCCTTCATGGACTTTTTAAAGAAGTTTTTTGGCTTTAGAGGCATCTATGCACAAGAGTACTACTTGATCCCATATTTTTTATACAACACTCCACCATAAAAAATAAATCTTGCAAATATTTTTTGGATGGTTTTCTTGTTAGCTTTGGTACTACATTTAGGGTATTGCTGATCTTTGATGTACTAAAGGATGTAATGATACCATGGCAAGCCATTCTTCTCTTTTTTAATACTTTCACAACGTGCTGGAGTTGTAGAGATGCTTATTTGAATGGAAGCAATGTTTGATTCTCGATTGACTTTAAACATTGATAACAAGGTGGCTAAAATGTTAGCAATTTTGTTCTCTTCCTAAAGTAAATGTTGAAAGCTAATATCATTAAACTTTTTTTTGAGTTTTGAGATTAGACTCTCATATAGAATTAGTTTAGCATCACGTATTTACCATTCTTTTTTTAGTTGGTAGATGACAATGACTGAATCTCTAAATTATTGCAGTGTTCAGATACCTCTTTTCAATGGCTGCTTAGAGTCCCATTACATAGGCCTCATATTTAGATATATTAATGGTGCAGTTAAAGTTCAATCTTGCGGTAAAAGGGAAGTAATTTCTAGCAGGTGAGATAAGAATTACCTTAATTCCATGCCCTAATGCATTCCAAGCTTTATCAAAGTACATTTTCTAAGATAAACTATACTTGATAGTGTTTTTTGCCTTGGATATGCACATCAAGTCTTCATCAGGGAATTCAAAGTCCAAAGGTTGATAGTCACTTGTTGCACAGCTTGCTAAGAAATCTGTTATTGCACTACCTTTGATAGCTCTTTGGTTACATACATAATGTCGTACTCAAAAAGTAAGACTTGCCACCTAGCTAATCTCCTTGACAAGGCAAGTGCTTTGTACAAATAGTTGATTGGATCGAGTTTGGCAATTAGCCATATGTGTGGTATAACATATACTGCCTAAACCTCTATGTTTTCTAAGCTAGAGCACAACATAGCTTCTTTACTCTAAATAGTTATTTCTATCAACTTCTTGCTTGAGTAGGAGATAGCCTATTCCTTCTTACCTTATTCATCATGTTCCCATCAACTTGTAAAAAATTGGTAAGTATAGGATTAGAGGCTGACCTAACACTAATGATACAAGTATCGAAGAGTTTTTCTATTCGATGTCTGTTAGCATGCGTATCGCAAATTCCATCATGGACTTTTTTGAAAAGTTTTTTGGCTTTAGAGGCATCTATACACCAGAGTAGTACTTGATCCCACATTTTTTATACAACACTCCACCATAAAAAATAAAGCTTGCAACTATTTTTTAGATGGTTTTCTTGTTAGTTTTGGTACTACATTTAGGGTATTGCTGATCGTTGATGTACTGAAGGATGCCAGGATACCATGGTAGACCATTTTTTTCCTCTTTAATACTTTGAGAACGTGCTGGAGTTCTATAGATGCTTATTTGAATGGAAGCAACGTTTGATTCTTAGTTGACTTTAAACATGGATAACAAGGTGGCTAAAATGTTAGCAATTTTGTTTCTTCCTAAAGTAAATGTTGAAAGCTAATATCATGAAGCTCTTTTCTGAGTTTTGAGATTAGACTCCTTTATTGAATCAGTTTAGCAACATGCATTTACTATTCTCCTTTTAGTTGGTAGACGACAATGATTGAATCTCTAAATACTTGCTGTGTTCGAATACTTTTTTTTAATGGTTGCTTAGAGTCCCATTACATAGGCCTCATATTTGATATATTATTGGTGCAGTCAAAGTTCAATCTAGCGGTAAAAGGGAAGTAATTTCTAGCAGGTGAGATAAGAATTACCTTGATTAAATGCCCTAATATGTTCAAAGCTTTATCGAAATACATTTTCTAAAATAAGCTGTACTTGATAGTGTTTTCTACCTTGGATATGCACATCAAGTCTTCATCAGGGAATTCATAGTCTAAAGGTTGATAGTCACATGTTGCTTAGCTTGCTAAGAAATCTGTTATTGCATTACCCTTGATAGCTCTTTGGTTACATATATAATGTTGTCCTCAAAAAGCAAGACCTGCCACTTAGCTAATCTCCTTGACAAGGCCGGTGCTTTGCACAAATAGTTGATGGGATTAAGTTTGGCTATTAGCCATATATGTGGTACATCATATATTGCCTTAACCTTTGTGTTTTCTAAGCTAGAGCTCAACAGAGGTTCTTTACTCTAAATAGTTATTTCTATCAACTTCTTGCTTGAGTAGGAGATAGCCTATTCCTTCTTACCTTATTCATCATGTTCCCATCAACTTGTAAAAAATTGATAAGTATAGGATTAGAGGATGACCTAACACTAATGATAAAAGTATCGAAGAGTTTTGCTATTCGATGTCTGTTAGCATGCGTATCGCAAATTCCATCATGGACTTTTTTGAGAAGTTTTTGGGCTTTAGAGGCATTTATGCACCAGAGTAGTACTGTATCCCACTTTTTTTATAGAACACTCCACCATAAAAAATGAAGCTTGCAACTATTTTTTGGATGGTTTTCTTGTTAGTTTTAGTACTACATTTGGGGTATTGCTGATCTTTGATGTATTGAAGGATGCCATGATACCATGGACGGCCATTCTTTTCTTCTTTAATACTTTGACAATGTGCTGGAGTTGTATAGATTCTTATTTGAATAGAAGCAATGTTTGATTCTTGATTAACTTTAAACATGGATAACAAGGTGGCTAAAATGTTAGTAATTTGGTTCTCTTGTTAAAGTAAATGTTGAAGGTTAATATCATCAAACTCTTTTTGAGTTTCGAGATCAGAATCTCGTATTGAATCAGTTTGGCAACATGCATTTACCATTCTCCTTCTAGTTGGTAGACGACAATGACTGAATCTCTAAATACTTGTAGTGTTTGGATACCTTTTTTCAATGGCTACTTAGAGTCCCATTACGTAGGCCTTATATTTAGATATATTATTGGTATAGTCAAAGTTCAGTCTTGCGGTAAAAAAGAAGTAATTTCTAGCAGGTGAGATAAGAATTACCTTGATTACATGCCCTAATGCATTTAAAGCTTTATCAAAGTACATTTTCTAAGATGAACCTTAGATATGCACATCAAGTCTTTATCAGGGAATTCAAAGTCCAAAGGTTGATAGTCACATATTGCTCAGCTTGCTAAGAAATCTATTATTGCACTACCTTTGATAGCTCTCTGGTTACATACATAATGTCATCTTAAAAAGGCAAGACTTACCACCTAGCTAATCTCCCTGATAAGGTAGGTGCTTTGCACAAATAGTTGATGGGATTTAGTTTGGCAATTAGCCATATATGTGGTATAACATATATTGCCTTAACCTCTATGTTTTTCATGCTAGAGCACAATATAGCTTTTTTACTCTAAATAGTTATTTCTGTCAACTTCTTGCTCGAGTAAGAGATAGCCTATTCTTTCATACCCGATTTATCATGTTCCCATCAACTTGTCAAAAACTGATAAGTATAAGATTTGAGGCTGACCTAACACTGATGATACAAGTATCGGAGGGTTTAAAAGGTAATGTTTGACTTTATCAAAGGCTTATTTATGTTCTTTATTCTATTCTATGGGATTTTATTTTCAAAGTAGCCAAAAGATTGAATCACATTTATCGCTTAGTTAAGATATAAATTAAGCTATGTAATTCAACCTTCCTAAGAAACTATTCACTTCTGTTTGAGTTTGAGGTGGTGACATGTTTTGAATGGCCTTGACCTTGTTGGAATCAATTTCTATTCCTTTTCACTCTCAGTGAAGCCTAATAGTTTGTTAGATATGACATCGAATGTGTATTTTGCAAGATTTAACTTAAGCTAGTATTTATAAAGCTATTTAAAGAGTTTTCATAAATTAGATACATGTTCACTCTCTTTTTTCAATTTAGGGATCATATCTTCCACATAGACCTTGATTTTTTTTATGCATGAGATCATGGAATAATGTTACCATCATCCTTTTATAGTCGTCTTAGTGTTTTTAAGCCCAAAAGGCTTGACTTTGTAGTAAAAAGTGCCTCACATGGTCATGAAGGTGGTCTTCTCCATGTCTACAATTGCCATTTTGATTTGGTTATAACCCAAAAATTTGTCTATAAAGTAAGATAGTGTATTCTGGCCAGTGTTGTCTATTAAGGTAACGATATGGGGTAAAAAAATTATCTTTTGGGTAAGCTCAGTTTAAATCCTTATAATCTATACATATTTGTACTTTACTGTCCTTCTTAGGAACTAGAACTATATTAGCTACCTATCCAGGATATTTGGCTACTTCGAGAAATCTTGTTTCAAATTGTTTCTTCACTTCTTCTTTGATCTTCAGAAGCATTTTAATTTTATTCTCCTAAGCTTTTGTTATATGGGCTCACACTCGGGTTTGAGAGGAAGTTTATGGACCATATAGGTATCTAATCTAGGCATGTGTTGGTAGAAGTAGGTGAACAGATCCTAATATCCTTGGAGGAGACTTATTAGTTCAACTCGAGTTAAGGGTTTTATAGAGGTTCCAATTTTAACCTTTTTTTATCTATTTCTATTCCAAGGTTTATGGTTTCAGTGGGCTTTTCATGAAGCAATATTTGTTTTCTTCCTATTCAATTAGTCCTAACAAGTTTGGAAGTAGAAGGTTCTTTTCAAAATCCCTCTTAGATTTAACCCCACCAGTGTAGATTGGCTGCGCAAAATTGATATCCAGAGTCTTAGTATGAATATTCACATCACTTTCATTAGGGTACCAAAAAATATGGAAAAATAATAATATAGGCAAAAAATATGTAGAGAAAGGTCTAATAGTTGTCAAAAACTATGAAAATGAACATAAAAGATAAAATGCATAATGCTTAGTCATTTTCATTGATAATACTTAACACAAGGATGCCCATACAAAGGATCCTACAATGCTTTTGGGCAGAACCATATTAGTCCATAGCATTACTTTGAAATAGACTTAAACTTTACAGGAATGCTAGTTTTAATCTAAACACTTAGAACAAATCTTGAAAGGCACTGACCAGTCTTTCGATCCATTGTTGATGTCTCTAGCTTATCAACTGCATTGATAGAGAGATCTTCAAATGCCTTATTCAGTATGAGCATAATATTAGCAGAGCCAGTATTCACATGGCCACATAGACAAAAACTTTCTTGAAATAGTGTAAATATCATTGGTTCATATCTCGCGTCTTGTCCCAATAGATGAGCCATCCTTTCTTCTCAATTCTTCTAAGCTTATTTTCTTTTTGGTTGTGCATTGGCTTGAATCTTAGCTTTTTTTTTTTGTCGATCTAGTTAACAACAGTGAAGGCTCTAGCGATCTCTCGAAGATGTTTTTTGAGTCCCTTTCTAGTCTGAGCACTTTTGCTAATAGTTAAATTTAGAGCTATATGAGTGCTCTTTGTTAGACGAGGCTCAAGCATTAGCAATCGCTCCTTAACAAAAGTTGCATTGACAAACTCAAAGGATTGAAATGAAGATTTTAGGACATCATCATTTGATTTGTTACACGGGGCATTAGTTGAGGTAGCAATGATGACATTTTTTTTCTCTTCTAATACTGATAACTTTGTTTTTAATGATGAATTTCAATGTTTGATGTAACGATAATGGCATTCCCCTCGTAAAGTAAATCCAAGGCCTTCCCAATAGACAATTATATGATAGAGTAATATTTGTCACACAAAAGTCTATTTCAAAAGTTCATAGGCCAATTTGGAGTGGAATGATGATGTTTCCCACAACATTTCTATAAGTTGCATTGAATGCTTGCACCATCATGCAATTATTTTGGATATGAGATGCATCCATAAAGAGCTTATTCAAGCATGATACGGCATTATATTTTGACCCAACCCATTATCAATGAGCACCTTTGGTAATGTGCTACCTTTGTAGTATGTAATAATGTGGAAGGCTTTGTAGTTTCCACTTCCTTCACGAGGGATTTCACCATCATTGAAAGATATATAGTTGTCAGTAATGATGTTGATTACTAGGCGAGCTAACAAGCTTATTGGGATGTTAAGAAGGCATATGCCTCATTCAAGACCTTGAGGAGGGCATTCCTATAGGCTTTAGAATTTAATAGAAGTGACAGCATAGATATCTTGGCAAGTTGCTTGTTCAACTAATCCATGATGTTATGTTGACTGTGCCTGATAAATTTTAAGTGTACTGTAGCTTCTTTCTTACTTACTAGCTTCTTGATAGCTATCGAATCTAGTTGTAGCTTTGGTTAAGAAACAATGATGGTATTTTTTTACTGAGTTTCATCTCTTGATGCTACTCGGGCATAACATCTACCACTTTAAGTTAGATGACTTATCTCTGAGAGATTAACATTTACTGTCTGTTGACTAGATTTTCTAATGACTAAGGTTTTGCTTTCATAGTTCCAAGGAACAGCCTCGTTGTCCTTATAAAGGAAGGCAGATGGAAGTTGAATAATCATCTTCAATGTAGGCTAAATAAAGGCAGTTGGAGTACTCAATTGGTTGTCAAATAAGACCAATGGCCTTTTAATCTTGTAAGGAGGATTATTCCCTTTTCTTTGTGGTGTTGATAGATGGTATCACATTGCTGGTGTGATATGTGAGGCCCATTTTTTATTATAGAATTCAATGCTACCTTGATTCATCATTCTTTAAACCATAGCATGAAACTCTTTGCATGTTTAAAGAGTATAGCCATAGGCGGTAGGGAAATCACAAAAATCATCTTTCTATTTTCCATCTTTTTGACCCAATTAACTAGTTTAGCTTGTACCACGATTTGGCAGACCAAATTCATTGGCGTTCTGACTTTTTCTATGTTTTTTATGACCTCACAGTCTTTTTCAACAACAATTTACTTTGCATCTAATTCAATATAAGTTTAAAATGAAGTAAATCCAGTATTGGATTTTGGTGGTTGTTTGGCTTCAACTGTTCATTTTCTTTTAAAAATATTTCCCTTACCTAAGCCTTTCTTTATAGTTTCATCAATCATTCAACATAGTACAACTATATCTACGAAGCTCCTTGGGTTTCTTTTCACTATCTTATCAAAATAAGGCACTTGTAATATGCCGATAAATCTAATTATTAATTTTTTCTCAGTCAGTAAGGGGTGAATCTAGGTAGCCTCTTCCATCCACCTTAAAGCATATTGCTTAAAGTTTTTGTCAGCTTTATTTTCCATGTTAATAAGAAAGAAATAACTTGAAACCTAGTCGATGGTAGGTTTCTCTTCATCTATGGCATTGATAAATGGGTAAATGTACTTTGTAAGCTCCTCATAGAACTTAATTTCTAATCAATCCATCATCCCTTAGCCATTCCAAGGAAAAGTGGATAGTGCTAAAGAATATACTCTTGATTGTAATTATACTATGATGGTTCAGTGGTTTTTATGCTTTGGTTTTTAAGGCTTAGCACTATTCTAGTTTTCATAAAGGTTTTCCAGACCTTTCTTAAAAGGTTTTGATATCTCTGATGCTTGTTTTGACTTCTTTGATACTTATTTTGACCTAACATTTTTTCTCTTAGATCATCACATCCATTTCTAGCTGCACAGGGTTAAGAAGTGGATTGGCTCCAATGCTAGGCTCAGGCCCCTGTTTGACCTTAATCACACTTTTTTCTTGTAGACCTTGTACCTTTATTTTAAATGAGGTGTAAGTTTTCATAGAATGGTCTTGCACCCTAACATGGCACTCATAAGATGCATTTTTATTGTACCATTTAGAGTAAGGAAGTGATCCTGGGTTTATGAATACTAAGGCCACTAATGACCTACTAATAGATAAAAGTAAATCTCTTTCTAAGAGTAATGAAATGGCTCGAAGTGTTCTCTTTCTTAGTGTGTTTGTTGGTTATTTAAAGCTTTTGTATTGTTTGCATTATGGGATTAAGCGCTTTGGGTTGTACTTTGAATAGGAATCGATGCAAAGCTCATTGTTGAAATGATCTTGGCAAAATAAACTAATTGTGGATTTAATGAATAGGGGTTAAAACCTAGATACAACATGTTCAAGAAGTACATACCCTGCACCGGATGTAGATTCTAATTAAACCTAGCATGACTTTCACTAGCAATATTCACTTTCTTATCCTTACCCTTAGTTATTGACTTTTTGACCAACCCAGATGATTCTCTAGTGGATATCTTGCCACTTTGATAGCACTATCGATCATTTCACCTGAAATAATCATATCGACAAAAATTCTTCATAGCATTGCCCACTAACCTTTCATAGTAGGGTACCCACAAGTGCTGATAAATGTGACTGTTATCTCTTTCTTAGTCAAAAGAAGGTGAACTTAAGCTACTTCCTCTCTCCACCTTTGAACATGCTACCTGAAGCTCTCAAAGGCTTTCTTTTTCATGTTCATAAGGAAGCAACTATCTAAGGCCTAGTTAGATACATGCCTATATTGATTAGAAGGTGCGAGCCAAATCTAACCATGTTTATATTCTTAGAAGATCAAGTCTTATATACCAATGGATAGTTGACCCAGTTAGACTATGTTGAAAGCAATAGATTTGTAGCTTTTCATCCTCTTCATACTAGTCTATCTTATAGCAATACAAGCAAAAGTGTATTATGGAGTATATAGTTTCATTGTGCTTTTTAAAATCTAGCACTTTGAATTTAGGTAAGATAATGAAACTAGAAACCAATCCTAAAGATTTTGCATCTACAACCTTAAATTTATCACTTCTTTTAACAACTCAAAGATGATTTTCCAATGATTGATACCTATTTAAGCTTTCATTATTTTTTGAGGACCTCTTTGTTTTGTCTTATTCTTTTATTTGCTCATTGAGATCTAGGACTATAGGCCTTGCTGATAAGGAGCTCGCAGCTTAAAACCCTTGAACCAAATGGGATGCTATTGTAGGGTTAATGTAAATGAATGGTTAAGTAGATAGGATATTTACTACCAAAGGATGCTATCCATGCAATGCCCTTTCTTGAATGTCGGTGGCTTCAGTACTACCATTCAAGTTGCTTTTAGGACAAACTAGTTTTTTTTGGATCGACAATACTTATTTGCCCTTTTTTTCCTTTAAAGCCTTAAACAATAGGTTGGTTAATTCTATAATTTGAGCTTGGAGTTCCTCATTCTTATGGAGTGATTGCTCTTAGGACTCCTTATATAGAAGTTTGAGTCATTCATTATGGGCTTCATGATCATTACTTTATAATGATTGTGAGTGTTATACCAATGATGAGCTATAGATTCCATGTTTTAAAGCACTTTCACTTTATATTATTACTAGATTATACTTTTATTATGTGTTATGAGCATGTTTGATGAGATGAAGATGATGATGCAACTAGATGACAATTGACACAAATATATAGCGTAGTAAAAGGATTAGATTAGTCATGCAAATACAAAAGGGACAATCAGACTTAGGGAGAAACTTTATAATAGCATTTTTCATTAAAGTAACAAAATATCCCAGTTACACTTGATTACATTCAAAAGTGCCTGACATAATTACATTGCTTGATCACATGTTCCATAAAATATAACAAATCTTGTTCATAGCCTTTAATGCGCAAAATGTCATATGCTAAGGATCGGGCTACATCTATCATGTTCTCAACCTCCAACTAAGATACCTGAATCTACTAAGTGAGATGGCAATGGTGGTCTTGATAGTTTTTATGTGCCTGATCAACCATTTGGAGCCATTTTTGTTTTCACTGTTTGAAGGCTCTTACTCGTTCATCAACTTGGCCTTGGCGAGCTTAAAGAGAATGCTTTAAATCTTGAATTTTGAGTGTCAGAGCCTCATTCTCAACCTAAATTACTCTCAAATCCAAGACCAAGCTTCTAGTCATCCATTTCTCTCTTTGGTAAGTTGATGTAAGGCATAAGTTCTATAAAGCTTTTTCTTATTGACCCTAGCCGCTTCTCTCTATTGATGTAGTTCTTCTCAAGTGTAGCAATTTCTACCTTCCACTCAACTGATGACTTATCAAGTTGTCAAAACTTGCTTGCTTTGCTAAAGGCCTGCTAGTCCTTCCTGAAACTTTTTAAATCCTTCTTGAGATGGTTTTTCTTTTTGACAACCTTGTTCACTTTGCCATCCCGAAGATAAAGGTCTATTTCCAATTGACTTTTCTCTTCCTTTAAGCAAGCGATATTTTCAACAAAGGTTGCTTTCTCTTATTCAAACTCTTGCTTGAGCAATTCAATCTTAGAGGAAAATTCATCAACTGGTATTTGTGATGTTCTAACATAAGGCATCATTGATGTGATAGATCCTTCATTCATCATATCCTAGGGTCACACTACTTCCTCTCTAATACCTCTCCATGTAGCTATTTGTTTCCAAGCATAGAAACATAGCTGAACTTTTAACTTGCAATTAGGCTCACCATAATTGAAATTCTGCTACTCTAGGTCTTGTACAAAAGGAATAAATTGTCAACACTAAGATTGTTGTAGAACCAGGATGGGTGCATAACTAGTGCTTCCCCATAATCCTATAAGTGGCAAACAATTATAATCTCTGTATCGGTATATGGTTGCCTATAATGAAAACCAAAAGGCCTTTCATGTCACTTCTTTACCCTTAAGGTTTTGAAATTTCTGGATCCACTGTTTTTCATACTAGTCTTGGGGCTATTCCTTCTCAAAGACCTTGGAGATATGGCTAAAGTTAGGTAAGAAGTTCTATAACATCCTCTTTTCTTCAAGGCATAAATGACTGATATTCCAAAGATGAAAAAGTGATGCACATCTGATGAAATGAACCGTCTTTATTTTCTTACAGAAGTTAAAAGTTAGAATAGTTTTAGCAATGATAGCGGGTGCAGGATTAATGCTACAGCGTAATCATGAGAAGATATCTGCTCCATTGCTTCAACATAGCTTAACGCTGCCACGTGCCCCCTTTAAAACTCTAAACGATCTGAAGCGCTTAGCACGCATGACTTAAAAAATGTACGATAGTGACGATGTTTGAGCCTTTGAGTTATCCTACGATTGGTATTTGGATTAGGCATGGCAGTATGAAGAGGAAAGAAACCATCAGGTAGATCACTCATCCAACTAGTCTTGGATGGCCACCACCAAGTAGCCATAAACTTGAAGTCATTATCGATCATTTCAAGCTAGGTAGGATCGGATGCCTATTAAATTCAATATTTTAAGTTACGAAACTTGAAATATCGATCTCAAGGTCTACAAAGTCTAAAGATTCATTGGTTGATTCAAGAGTTGGTTATGTGTGGATAACGATTAGCACCCTTACGACACCTGAAATCGATACCTACTAACTATGTCTTACTTTGATTTTGGCTTAAATAGTTTCATTTAGTCATCATTCAGATATAATCCCCTTTAATGCATGAACGTTTATGGAAAATGTAAATATGGGTTTTGAAAGATAATTTGACATCACCTATGCGCCACAAAGGTAATGAAAAGCATAGGGATCTTTTATGAAAATAATTTTTGGATTAAATTTTTTAAAATTTGAATATTTCATTTTAGGCACTGGAGAGATTCCAATATGGAACATTGCTCTGTGAATTTTATTGGAAAACAAATTTTAAACATGAATGCATAATAGTCACTACAAAAGGAAAATGTGTTACTAAAACAAAAAGAATATAATAATATCACAAATGACAATTGCAAACAAAAGAAAGTAAAAATGAAGGATGATCAAAATGCATCTCGTTATTGTCTTCAATTATTGAAGAATAATCGGGATAACAATTGATAGATAGATTTGGATTTAGTGGTAATTTGAGGGACGAGAAAAGGTTTTAATCAAAACAATCCAAAGCATCTAAAAAAGAGAATTTTTTTTGATTTTGAGATAAAAATAACTTTGAAGTATCCCTAAAAATAAAATTATGAAAATAATTAGGAATAAAGAGAAAATTTGGGTTTTTTTTATGAAAAACGAGGTTAAAGTATCCCCTCGGAGGAGTGAGGTTGGGGTATCCCCAAAGATGAAATTTTTTTATAAGAAAATAATTAAGAATCTCAAATAAATTTAAGAAAGAAAGTTCAAGACTTTTAGTGAAAAATAGGGTTAAAGTATCCCCTTAGAGTAATGGGGTTAGAGTATCCCCAAATATGTAAATTTTTTATGTTTTATGAGAAAAGGTTTTTAAAGGATGTTAAAATAGAAAATCAAGGATGTATATAAAATATATTTTTATCTTAAGCCTTGGTCCGAGCCTTAAGGGTTTGTATAGTAGGAATCGAATGCACTTTTAGACGTTTGAATATCTCTATAAAGGCATTTCAAAAATTGGATTAAAAAAGGGGATAACATCACATCATCTCTTTTCCCAAATTTATTCAAGGTGCATTCGAAGGCTTTAAAGGGTAAATGAGGTACCGTTGGAAAAGTAACTTGATGAGGACTAATATAATATTTTTAAAATCCTAGAAAATCATTTTATAGGTGGAATTAATTCTTGGAGTTAAGCCTGTTTCAACACTGATAGCAATTACAAGGGAAAAGGGCATGATGGATTTTGAAAACTCATTTCAATCTTATCCAAAATTGTTAGATCATGAAGAATACCTTTCCAAAAAAAGAATTTCATAAACATTTTAGGAAAAATATTTAAAAATTTTAGAAAAATCATTTGACTAGCCAAAATGGCCCAAACAAAATATAGCACGCTGGTTCTAGGAATTTCAAATAACAAAGGTTCAAAAAATCAAAACTCCCTCATCCAGAATGATTGGAGGATGAACAGGACACCACTGGAAAGGGCTTTTGATGCCTTTTCAGGTATACATATAAAAAAATTTTAGAAAACTCATTCATAACCTAAAAATAATTTTTCAAGCTTAGATTATGGTGCAAGCAGAGCAAAAGCAAGGAGTTAATTGATATTTTTAGGTTTTTTTCAAGGATAAACTTGAATCTAGGACATCCTAACGTCCGCGAAAAAAAACAGGTAACATGAGTGTCATGACTTCATTCTAGAATCTCAAAGTTGTTTGGGATGATGAAACAACCTGTTAACCATATCATTAAAGGGGCTATTAGACTCAAGATCAAGGCTTAATACTTTAACAAAAGAAAACAACTTTTTTATTTCCATGAATCTAGACTAAAAAGTTTAATTTATCCCTAAAATTGAAGGACCAATTTGATCAAAACATTAAATCTATGCCAGTCCCTATTATTTGAAAGTAGCATTGACTTACTTAGGGTTTCTTTTAAATTAGATTTTTAGTAAATGAGCAAGCATGCAAACACACAAACATTACATTTTGACATACAAGAGAAGACGAAAAACATGATGAGGTGACAACTAAGCCAAATGAAAATGATAACTCTATGAATGGCATCAAAAATCATGT
Organism: Adansonia gregorii; assembly: GCA_038382025.1. NCBI lineage: Eukaryota > Viridiplantae > Streptophyta > Magnoliopsida > Malvales > Malvaceae > Adansonia > Adansonia gregorii. The sequence goes on along the minus strand of JBBYHO010335473.1, from coordinate 11,576 downwards.
TATAGAAGATGAGATAAACATATTTAAGCAAAAAGAAGCATGTTGGAATTTTCAAGATAGCATTTTTATACCATAAGACTCCTTAATATGGAAAAAAAATTGCATGAACATGCATAATGGATGTTATGAAAAACATTCTAGCATGTGTTAAACATATGAAAATAGGTTATTTTGATGACAGAATGGAAGATAAATATTTAGCCTACCATGCAACATAAAAGCATCAAGAAAACATCAATATCCTAAGACTACCACAAACACGACAGCAATAATGCATGGGAATCTTAGAAAGGTCATGGTAACAAAGAGAGGTCACTAAGATGAGGAAAATGTTGAAAAATTAGAGCGTACACAGAGTGAAGTTAGGAAAATATACTAAAAGTTTTAAGCTTCAACCTTTTCTTTGAGCAGCAACTTTAAACTCAACTTTCTAGGGTTAAACAATAAGAGAGTGATGAAAATGGAAGTTTTAAGAGGGAATATGATTGAAATGGAGGTTTTTGGAAAGACTTTTACTGATGGCTTTAAGGGGTTCCAAGAATGGAAAATAGTTTCTTCGTTTTTGGTGGCTAAGGAATATTAAGGAAATGTCTGGAAGTTAGTGTTTTTCTTGTTAAGAATATTTTTTTCTAGGGTTTCTCTTAGCTTAGTCCAAGGTGAGCTTATATAGCTATTGCCATGAAAACAAAAAAATGCAAAAAGCAATGGCATTTCAGGGTTTTAGAGCATGCACCTTAAGCAGAGATTAGCTACTATTCTTAACTGCATGCATCCATTGGTTTGCTTAACAAAAACAGTAGATCAAGGCTACTTTATATAGCTGAGCATTAAGAAAATTTGGCCTTACCCTTTGACAAATTGCATAATGTCATAAAATGCCCCTTGTCAATAGCTATTTGAGCTTTAAAATTTTATTTAAATCTAGCCACAAGCCTAAAGACAAAGCCTAGTATGAATTTTGATGATTTTTTGTGCAAGAAACATGTTTGAAGTGGATTTTGCATCAATAGTGCAATGGCTAAAAAAAGCTTGAATTAGGCAAAAATGTTTGACGAGATAATTTTAACCCATGAGTATCAATACAATAAAGTATGTATCGATACCAAGAGCAAAAAATGTTTCCAGTCTCAAGATTTAGAGACCTATGTCAATATCCATAGATTGTATCGATAATCAAGCTTGTATATTGATATATTCTGCTAAAAATCACAACTATAGTTATAACTATAGCTACTTCCAAGGTCTATATCGATACATCATTATGGGTATTAATACATGTCTTTAGTTTTCGAGACCAAACCCCTATGTATTGATACTACAAATAAAAATTTGAATTTTTGGTGACATAAAAGCCTTGTATCAATACATATGCATTGATATAACTTGCATATACATGTGGCTTCCTAAGTTACCTCACCTTGATTTATGTACATATCTGAATGACTCTAGTGACACGTCAAATATTGACCTTTGATGCCTTTTTTATATGCTTCTTTAATATGACCCATAAGTATTTTAGACCTCTAAAAAAAATTTTCCACTTAACACCGTGTTAGTTAATAGTGCCTGATAACATGCCACCTAACAATCATCCCCAGTTTACTTTTTATTTTCTAATTAGAACTTTTCAATTGAGTCTTGGGATGCCAAAAGTTGGCCTAAACAAAATAAGGTATCTATAGTTGCCCTTCTTTGGTCGTTGCTGAGTATTAAGAATAGGGCAAAAAACAAATACACACCATTTTGTTTGGGTAGGATGATGGTTTTGTGTGATTGTAAAAAATACAAAGCCATTTAGTATTATGTTGAGATAGGTCAAACATATCTGAAAAGAGAAAATGTTAAAGAGTTTCATAAGGTTTGACATCTTTACTAGGTTGTCTCTTGGGTTTAACCTCTAAACGAGTGCCATTGCTTGTATGAGCTTCGAGGTAGGTAATTTCCTTGGTTTGACCATAAACAGGTGCCATCAACTTGTGTGGGCTTTGACTCGATAAGCATCTAGCTCATTATGGACTTAGGTAGGTAATTTCTTAAGTTTAACACTAAATAAATTCCACCAGCTTATGTGGGCTTTGACTCGATAACTATCCAGCTTTTTATGGACTAGGCTATATAGTTTCCTGGGTTTCACCCCAGACAGGTGCCATCGGCTTGTATGGGCTTTGACTCAATAGGCGTCTAGCTCTTTATGGACTAAGGTAGGTAGTTTCCTATGTTCAACCATAAATAGCTACTAGCAGCTTATGTGGGCTTTAACTCAATAAGCATCTAACCCTTTGTGGATTGAGATATGTAATTTCCTAGCTGAACAGGTTCCACCAACTTAAGTGGGCTTTGAGGTAGGTAAGCATCCTATTTTTCAAAGACTGAAGCAAAGAGTTTTTTAGGTGTGACCTCATACAGGTGTCACTAGCTTGTATGAGCTTTGATTCGATAAGCATCTAGCTCTTTATGGAATGATGTAGGTAATTTCCTAGCTAAATAGGTGATGCCAAATTATTTAGGCTATAAAGTAGGTAAACATCCTACTTTTTAAGGACTGAAACAAACAGTTTCCTAGGTTTGACCCCGGACCTTAGCTTTGAGTCAATAAATATCCAGCTCTTTTTGGATTAAGGTAGGTAATTTCCTAGGTTTCACACCGAATAGGTGCCACCTGTTTGTGGGTTTTAAGGTAGGTAAACATCCTAGTTTTTGAAGACTAAGGTAGGTAGTTTCTTAGGTTTAACCCCAGACAAGTGCCTAAGTATCTTGCTATCTTAGGATTAAGGTAAATAGTTTCCTGGGTTTGACCCTAAACAGGTGCCACCAACTTATGTGGACTTTGACTCGATAAGCATCCAACTCTTTATTGGTTAAGGTAGGTAAGTTCCTAGGTTTAACCCGGGATAGGTGCCACTTGTTTGTGTTGGCTTTGAGGTAGGTAAACATCTTGCTTTTTGAGGATCGAGGTAGGTAGTTTCTTAGGTTTGACCTCAGATAAATGCCACCAGCTTGCCTTGGCTTTAAGGTAGGTGGCTATCTTACTCTTTGAAGACAAAGATAAGTATTTTCTTAGGTTTGACCCTACATAGATGCCATCAGCTTTTGTGGGCATTAAAGGTTAAAAGTTCTTACCTAGAGCCTTTTAAGGCTTTTTAATAACAAGAAGTTGTAGTTGAGATTCTTTATTCATCTAACTTCTGCATGCAGGAATTGGTACATAAAGGATTTAAATGTTGTATAATGTATAAGGATGCAAGTTCATGTCTAAATGATGCAAAAGTTACAATTTTGAAAGCCTGACCCAATGATCGATTTTGGCCTTCATCAGTTGTTTGTCTTTAACAAGTTTGATGGGGTAATTTCTTACCCTAAGATTCACCAACCTGGTTGCAGTAGTTTTGAATACAACAGTTGCTTTTAGAAGGTGAAAGGATAGTCTTGAGCTAGATGGCCCATGTTTAGGGACTTTTATTGTGACAAGTTTAGTGAGTATAGGAGGTTTCTTTTGTCCATCGTGATTCAAAGGGTCTCTTTGGTGGTCTGGGTAGACTGTTCTAAATTTTAATTGAGAATGGTAGGCTAGAAAAAGATTCATCCCCTTTATCTTTGTACTAGGGTTTATCGAAAGAAAGGTTTTGAGCATATTTTTAAAATGCAAGGTTTAAGGGCTAGACTAATTATGGCTTCCAAAGCTTATTCTTGGTTTCTAGACATTGAATAAAAATTCCTGCAAAGTTTCCATTTTTCCAATTAATGCTAAAAAATCTTGTTATCAGTCTTGTTAATTTAACAAGCATTATCAATTAAATGACAAACATGATGCAACATGGAATGTAAGCTTACAAAAATATTTTGCAATAAAGCAAGAAACTGTATTTTATTCAAAGAAAGAGGGTGTAAGTTATGAAAAACTATGGGATCACAAAGGATTTTAAGATACAAAAGTGTTAAGAGTAATTTTATTGGCTAGTTAGCCCCTGATGCTAGTGACATAAGTCTTCCACTGAGTGTCCTTGGACATTTTTCCTAAGTATTTAACCCTTTTGGAGTTGATCAACTCACAAGAAGATTCCTCAGATTGCCTTATGGTGGGATATAGGCCTTGAGGCTATTTCTCAAGTGACGGTAATGATAGGACTCAATGGAGCAGGCTCGTGTAAAATAGGTGAATTGGATTATCATTTGGTGCCTTAGTTAGAGTTATAGGTTGAACTGGTTCTGGTTTAAGTTAGTAATGGTTTGGGCTTGATTTGATTTGTGTAAGAGAGAGTCTAGTCACTAAGCCAATTTTTTTCCTGAGTGCCTTTGGGTTTTCATCCAAGGTTTTTCTCTTTTGTTTTTTTTCTTTCTTATTTTTTTTAAGAATGGAAAGAGAAAGAAAAATGGGATCCCCTTTTGGGTTTTCATATTAAAATCTTTTTAGGCATAATATTTCTTGACAAAATTAGAGTTCATAGGGTTAGGGAGGTCACTGCCATCCATCTCGGTTAAGACTAGGGCTCTTTCAGAAAGTACATGTTTCACCACATCCAGTCCTTCCCAATATGGGGTCCATTTTCCTCGAGCATCCTTCTGGATAGGGAAAATTTGTTTGACTAGCAAGTCACCTTCTTGGAATTAACGAGGATGGACCTTTTTGTTGTGGACTTTCATTATGCATTTTTTGATACATCTATGCATGACAAATGGCTTTCATTTTTTTTCTTCGATGAGATTAAGCTGCTCATATTTGTTCTTAACCTATTCATCCCTTTTAAGTTGTTATTCCATCAAGACTTTGAGTGAAGGAATTTTAATCTTAATAGGTAGGATAACTTCCATGCCATCAACCAAGGAAGAAAGGGGTAGTAGCCTTAGAAGTTTATGCTGACGTGTGATAGGCATGTAAAGCAAAAGGTAACTTTTCATGCCAATCTTTGTGCATCTAAGCCATCTTTTCAACTATCTTCTTGATATTCTTATTGGCTACTCAACTACTGCATTCATTTTTGGATAGTATAGGACAAAATTTTGATGTAGAATTTTGAATTGAAAGCAGACTACTTGCATCATTTTGTTTTTCAAGTTGCATGTATTATTAGTAATGGTCTATTCAGGAAGTCTATACCTACATATGATGTCCTGTTTCACAAATTTACATACAAAAAATTTAGTGACATTGGCAAAGAAGCTGCCTCCACCTACTTGATGAAATAATTGATAACAACCTGAATAAAACGGTGCCCATTAGAAGCCTTAAGGGTAATCGGTTCGATCATGTCCATGCCCTATATAGAGAAAGGCCATAGTGCTGTCATAGCATATAGAGGTGCCGATGGGACATGTATTTTGTCTATGTAGATTTGGAATTTATGGCACTTTTAAGTGTAGTCAATGTAATCTTTTTCATGTGTCAACCAATAATAGCCTGATTGTATGACTTGTTTTGCCATTTAGTGTCCATTAGAATGCATCTCGTAAATTCCTTCATGGCTTTCTTTAAGAATTCTTTTGGCTTCGAAGGTATCTAAGTACTAGAGTAGTATTGATTCTTGTACAAAATTTTACCATGAAAAATAAATCTCACAACTATCCTTAGAATGGTTTTCTGTCAATTTTAGTGGTGTCTTTCAGATAATTTGATCCTTGATGTATTGAAGGATGTCATGATACCACAGTAGGCCGTATTTCTCTTCTTTAACATTCTGACAATGTGTTGAGGTTGTGTAGATACTCATTTGAATGGGAACAACGTTCGATTCTCGATCGACTTTGAACATAGATGACAAAGTGGCCAAGGCATCAGCAATTTAGTTTTCTTTTTAAGGTAGATGTTGAAAGCTAATATCATCAAACTTTTTTTCAACTTCTGAGATCATATTCCAATAGAGGATCAATTTAGCATCAAGTGTTTTCCATTCTCCATTTAGTTGGTAGATGATAAGGGCTGAATCTCTAAGTACTTGTAGTGTTAAGATGTTTCTTTTAATGGCTGCTTGAAGTCCCATGATGCTAGCCTTATATTCAGCTATATTATTAGTGCAGTTGAAGTTTAATGTTATAGTGAAAGGGTTATGGTTTCCATTAGGCGAGATAAGAATTACCCTATTTCTATCCCCAACACCTTTGAAACTCTATCAAAGTACATTTTCCAAGATGAACCGTAGTCAATAATGTTCTTTACGTTAGATATACATATCAAGTCTTCATCAAAAAATTTAAATTTTAAAGGCTGATAGTCATCCATTGCTTATCTTGCCAAGAATTCTCCTATTACGCTACCTTTAATGGCTTTTTACGTACATGATATCATACTCGGAAGCAAGATTTTCCATTTGGCTAATCTCCCTAACAAGGCCAGAGCTTCATAGATATACTTGATAGGATCGAGTTTGGTGATTAGCCTTATAGTGTGGTACATGTCTTGTTTTAACCTCTAGGCCATCCAAGCTAAAGCACAACATAGTTTCTTTACAACTAAATAATTATTTTCATATTTTGTGAACAGTATGCTCAGGTAATAGATAGCCTATTCCTCTTTACCCGACTCATTATGTTAACCTAATACACAACCTTATTGACTTGTCAAAAACTAATACGTAAAAGATTAGAAATCGATTGAGCACTAGTGGCATCAGTACCGAAGGGTTTAAAAGGTAGTGTTTAACCTTTATTAAAGGCTTCATGGCATTCTTTATTCTATTCTCTAGAATTTTGTTTTTAAAGTAGGTAAAAGATTGGATTGCATTTGTCGATCAAGTGAGATATGAATCAGGCTATGTAGTTTAATCTTTCCAAGAAACTTTTCACTTCTTTTTGAGTTTGAGGTGGTAGCAAGTTCTGAATGGCATTGAACTTGTCAAGATCAATTTTTATTCTTTTTTTGCTTTTAATAAAGCACAATAGTTTGCCGGATGTAACATCAAATGTGTGTTTAGCAAGATTTAACTTGAGTTACTATTTGCACAACTGTTTGAAGAGTTTTCATAGGTTGGCTATATGTTCACTCTCTTTTGGTGATTTAGCGATCATATCTTCCATGTAGACCTCTATCTCTTTGTGCATGAGATCATGGAATAATGTTATCATTGCCCTATGATAGGTTGTCCTAGCAAAGGGCATCACTTTATAGTAGAAAGTGCATCGCATAGTCACAAAGGTGGCCTTTTCCATATCTTTAACTGCCATTTCGATTTGGTTCTAACTCAAAAATCCATCCATGAAGGAAAATAGTACATTTTTGGTAGTTTTATCTACTAGGGTATCGAATGTAAGGTAAAAAGAAATTATATTTTAGGCTAGCTCAGTGTAGGTCCCTATAGTCTACACACATCCTCACTTTACTGTCTTTTTTTGGAATTGAGATTATATTGGCTACCCATTTAGGATATTTGGCTATGTCACGAAATTCTACCTTATATTGTTTTTTTTATTTCTTCTTTAATCTTCAGAAGCATTTCGAGTTTCATCTTTTTAGGTTTTTGTTGCATAGGCTTACACCCAATTTTGAGAGGAAGTTTATGGACCATAATATTGGTGTCTAATCTGGACATGTCTTGGTAGACTAGGCAAACATGTCCCTATATTCTTAAAGAAGATTTATTAATTTAGCTCGAGTTGATGGCTTCCAATTTTGACTTTTTTTTAGTTTTCTTCTTTTTTAAGATTTATGGTCTAAGTGGGTTCTTCATGAGGCAATATCTATTTTTTTCCTATTCAATTAGCCTTAGCAGGTCGGGAGGTATGGAGTTGTCTTTAGAATGTTCTTTAGACTCACCTCACTGATGCAGATTGGTTGCTCAAAATTGACTTTTAAAGTTTCAGTATGAATATTCATGTCACCTTTATTGAGGTACCTTAAAATATGGAGAAAAAACAAAATATGTGGAAAACTATGTAGAAAAAGGTTAAGAGTTGAAAAGAACTATGAACACAAAGGCTAAATGCATAATGTTTACTCATATTCATTGATAACACTTAATAAAAATTGCTGATAATAAAGATCCTACAATGCTTTTGGGCAAAAGCATTTTAGGTTTAGTTCATAGCATTACTTTGAAATAGACTTAAATAGTAAAGGAATCTCAGTTTCAGTCCAAATACTCAAAACAAATCCTAAAGGGCACAGGTCAGTCTCTCGACCAATGTTGACGTCTTTGGCTTATCAATTGCATGGATGAAGAAATCCTTGAATTCCTTGCTTAGTATGAGCATAACATTAATAAAGCCCATATTCACATGTCCTCCTAGACCAAAACTTTCTCGAAAGGGTGGAAATACCATTGGTTCATATCCCATGTCCTATCTCTATAAATAGGCCATCCTTTTTTCATGGTTCTTTTGAGCTTGTTATCATTTTTGTTGTGCATAAGGCTTGAATCCTAACCCTTTTTTGTCAATCTGGTTGACAACTTTTAAAGCTTTGTCAATCTCTTGGAGGTGTTTTTTGAGTCCCTTTTTAGCCTAGGCACCCTTGTCGATAGTTAACTTTAGACCCATGTGAGTGCTCTTTAATAGGTAAAGCTTAACCATTAGCAACCTTTCCTTAACATAAGTGGCATTGATAAACTCAACGGATTGGAAAGAAGGTTATATCTTTTTCAGGTTTGACATATAGGGCATTAATTGAGGTAGTAGCAATGATACCTTTTTCTCTTTCGATATTGATAACTTTGTTCTCAATGATGAATTTTAAATTTTAGTACAAAAATAATGGTGCTACCCTTACTGAGTGAATCCAAGGCCTTTCCAAGAGGTTATTATATGATGGAGCAATCTCTAGTACATGAAAGTCAAACTCATAAGTACATGGGCCAATTTAGAGTGGAATGGTAATGTTTCCTATAATGTTTATGCAAGTCCTATCGAATGTTCGTGCAAACATATGACTGTTCTGGGTATAAAATGTATCAATAGAAAGCTTGTTTAAGCATGACCCGAGCATTACATTTAGTGCTAACCCATTATCAATGAGCATCTTAGGCAATGTGGTGCCCTTACAGTATATAGTGATGTGAAGGGCTTCGTAGTTTCCTCTTCCTCCATAAGGGATTTCATCATTACTGAAAGATATGTAGTTATCGGCAGTGATGTTGCTCACTAGGAATCTAACTAACCTATAGAGATGTCAGGAGGGACATAGGCACCATTCAAAACCTTTAAGAGGGCATTCCAATGAGCTTTAGAGTTTAATAGCAGTGACAACATAGATATCTTGGTGGGCTACTTGTTCAACTGATAGACGATGTTGTATTCACTGTTCTTAATTAACTTAACTAATTTCATAGCTTCTTTCTCATTCATTGGCTACTTAATAGTTGTTAACTATGAATATTTGGTTGTAAGCTTTGGTCTTTTTTGAGTTTCACCTTTTAATGCTACTAGGGCATAACATCTACCATTCTAAGTTAGATGATTACCCTTAAAATATCAACATTTGTTGCCTGCTAACTAGATTCTTTAATGATTAAGGTTTTGCTTTCATAGTTCCAAGGAATTGCCATATCATTTTTATAAATAAAAGGATATGATAGTTAAATGATTATCTTTGGCATAGGTTAAACAGGGTAGCTTTGACTCTCGATCGATTGTCAAACAAGATCAATGGCCTTCCAACCCCGTAACGAGGATTTTTTTTCTTTTTCCAAAGTGTTAATAGAGGGTATTGCATTCACAAACTCAATCGGGTTTGCTTTTTATCATAGAATTTGATGCTACCCTCATTCATCATCCTTTAAACCATAACACAAAACTTTTTGCATGTTTGAAGAGTACAGTCACTAAATGGTATGGAAAACACAGAAGTCATCAATTTTTTCCTTTGTTTTTCTTACCACATTAACCAATTTAGCTTGCACTAGGGTTCGTGAAACCATCTGATCTCTTTTATGCTTTCTACAATCTCGCAGTTCTCTTTAATAATCATTATATTTAGATCTAACTTAGCATGAGTTTAAGATAAATTGGCTTTAGTGCTAGATTTCGGTTATTGACTAGCCTTCATTTTTCCTCTTTTTTTGCCTTTGTAGATATCTCTTTTGCCTGATTCACATTTCATAGCCTTATCAATGATTCCATAAAGTACAACTACATTTGCAAAGTTTCTTACGAAGCTCTTTGTTACCTTCTCATAATAAAAGGCTCGTAATGTGCTGATTAATCTGACAATTATCTCTTTTTCTATCAACAAGGGATAGATCTAAGCAGCCTTTTCCATCCATCTCAAAGCTTATTGCTAGAAACTTTCATCAACTCTCTTTTCCATGCTTATGAGAGGCAGATAACTTGAGATCTAGTCATCAATAGGCCTCTCCTCAACTATGGCATTAATAAACAGATCGACGTGTTTGTTCCACTCTTCATAAAACTCAATTTTAGACTAGTCAATCACCACTTGGACCATTTCTAAAAATGATATGCAACATTACAGATAGTGCCTTTGACCGTAGTGGCAGCAAAATGGCCCAATGATTTCTTTGCTTAGATTTTTGTTGTCTGAGACTATTTTGGCTCTCAAAAAAGCTTGCCTAACCTTAATCATTGATGTTTTGACTTCTCTAATGCTTTTTTTTATCCAATAACTTTGCTCATCGATCACTATGTTCACTCTCAGTTTTACATTGTTGGGGAGTGGATTAGCCCTAACATTTGGTCCAATCCCTTGTTTGACTTTGATCACACATTTTTCTAGCAATCTTTATGCCTTTCTTTTAAATGAGGTGCAATTCTCAATAGAATGATTTTATACCCCGGCATGGTGCTCATAATAGGTATTCTTATTATACCACCTAGGATACAATGATGATATTGGGTTTGTGAATACTAGGGCCACTAGTTGACCTACCAATAAACGAGAGTAAATTTCTTTGTAGGAATAGGGGAGTGGCTCAAAGTGCTCCATTTCTCAGGACACATGTTGATTGTTTAGAGCTTTTGCATTATTCATGTTGCAAGGTTATGGGCCAAAGGCCATGTTTTGAATTAGATTTGATGCAAAACTCATTATTAGAGTGAACCCGTTAGAATGAATTAGTTATGATGCTGATGAGTAAAGGTTAAAACTGAATTCAACATAGGTAAGAGATACACAGCCTTTATTAGATACGGATTTCGATTAAACTTGGCATCTTTCATTAATAGCATTCACCTTATTCTCATTGCCCTTATTTATTGGCTTTTTAACCAACTCAAATGATTCTCTGATAGATAAATTACCACTTTTGATACTGTTATCAATTTTTTTGCCTGATATAACCATATTGGCAAAATTTTTCATGGCATTTCCTACTAACCTTTCATAATAGGGAGTTCATAGGGTGTTGACAAACATAATTGCCATTTTTATTTCAGTCAAAGAAGGGTGAACTTAAACTACCTCTTCTTTCCACCTTTCAGCATACTGCCTAATGCTTTCAGAGGCTTTTTCCATGTTTATAAAGGAAAGGCGATTTGAAGCATAATTGGATACATGCTTATATTGGTCAAGGAAATGCAAGCTAGATCTACCTATATTTGAATTCTACAGGATTAAGCCTGTTAGCTATATTAGCTTTGAATTAATCTTAGTTTTGATATAACTAAAACTTAAGCTTAATTAGCTTGTGTTTAAA
>JBBYHO010335253.1:2650-15376 GCA_038382025.1 Adansonia gregorii | reverse complement strand
ATTATTATTATTATTATTATTATTATTATTAGTTCTTACAGAAATGGCTGATTTATATAAATGATTCTCTCTAATTTTCGAAAGAAGAAAGCAAGAATATTATATCATTATATCTAATATATAGTAATTGTATCGTAATCTTAATACATTTAATCGTATTTATTGCTTTATCACTAACAATACTCGTCGAATTTAAAATATCAACTTAGAACCGGCAGTTGTATGTTTTATTCAGATAAAGTTTGTATATATTTGATAGTGTTTTTATTAAAACAATAAAGATTAAAAAGAAAACATTTTACGTATAAATTTTTTATTATAATATTATAATTATTTAATTAAAATAAAAATTATATAAAAATTTATTATTTATAAATATAAATTTTATATAATTTTTTATAAATTTTATATAATATTAAATATTAATTAATTATAATATAATTATTAAAAAATATACTTTGAATTGAAAGACATGAAATTTTTAATTTTCTATGTCAATGTATCGAAAATGACTTGGAGTCTATCGAGCGCAAAATTTATGTATTTATTTTCTCTTTTTTGCTTTACTCTGCCAAAACCCACGCGGGGCATTGATTGCGGTCTTTCATTACACGTGGCATTCTCACGATCTATCCCTATACTTAACCCCAAACATAGTACATTCCGGAGCTCCAAATCCTGTAATCCCAAATCTCAAAACACCCACTTTCAGAACCCGTTCAAATGATTGCCACGTCATCTTTTATATTCGAATGCAGATAATCAAACAAAATCTTTACCCAACGTCAACCTGTAGTGGAATATCCACGAGGGAACTTACCAAAAATGGCATCATTGTCACGCCTACAACAGGTTGCCTTCGGATCAACGAATGAGATCTAGCCACGTAGATCGTGAGCTCGCCCCCCCTCTGCGTGATCCAACACCGACCTCGTTGGGCTAACCTTGCAAGGCCACGTGTCCTCCCTCTCAAACAACACATTCGTTTACACAGGGTACAATTACCGGTGCAGCCGGTAAGTCCCCCCCAGCCCTTCCCGCTAGGTATTTAAGCAGCCTTATTGAAAACTCCAAGTCTCCATTTTCCTTTTAAGTCTCAGTTTTCCAAATTAAGTTATAACAATAAAAACAAAAACAGTAAAAGGCGACGTTTTGCCTTTTTTCCTCTCTCTTTTTTTTTTTTTTTTTTGTTTCAGCTGGCGATTTTGAGGTTTGTAGCTTCTCTCTCTTTTTCTTAATTATTATTTATTTTCTTTAATTTTTTTGTTTAATCCTTTTTATTTACTTAAATTAGTTTAATCATATTGCTAGCTTGAATTTGCTTTGATCGGTCTCAAAAACCAGGAAAGTTACTTCTTTTCTCGGATTTTTTAAAAAAATTTTTGAAGTGATTCCTGCTTGCTATTTCTTGATCTTCTTGTTTGAGTTGCTATTAAGTCTTTAATTATGTTTAATCTGTTGCAGATGTTTGGGCTCTAATTTTTCTATTTGGAGTTCGATTACACTATGAGATTCTCAATGCGTGTGATCAATTTGGGACTAAAATTTGATTACTAGTTGGTTTCCAGTAGTACTGTGACTTGATCGCTGATATAGCTTTTAAGGTGCTTGAATTTTAGGTTTTCGATATTATAGTTAGCTATTCTTGGCTTAGTGAGTTCGGTCCATAACTAGGGTTTTTATTGGGGTGCTGTGTGTGTGAGGGGGGGGGAGGGGAGCAGTTAAAGAAGTTTGTTTCTCAAAAATTGTGGGGATTAAGCTTGGAAAGCTTCTGTTTTCCCCCCCCCTCAGTGTTTTAAGTCTTGATTGATTTATCTGAGTGGAATACTTTTTGAAAAGTTGTGACTTTGTTCTCTTGAACCATGTGCAATTCGAATTCTAATTCTTGTTATGCGGTTTTCTATTATACATTGTTTTTAGATCTCTGCACAAATTGTTGAGGGCGTATTTATTATTAGAAAGGCCTGGCTCTGGAGAGTTATCTAGAATCCAGCCACCAGGGGCCAGTACCTTCAATGGCACCTTCTCGAGTGGCTGGGGGGTTAACCCAATCTTCCTCAAGTTCTGGAAATTTCTTCCAAGGAGATGGGCAGTCCCTGGCTTTAGTTAACTCTGGCTTGAGCTCACCTTATGAGAACTTATCTAATTCAATTCCAGGAACTGGGCATCCTAATCTGGGTCCGGTTTCAGTGGGCATGAACAGTGTGGCAAATTCAGGACCTAGTGTTGGGGCAAGTTCTTTAGTCACCGATGCAAATTTGGCATTGTCTGCAGGTCCCATTTTGCAGAGAAGTGCTAGCATTAATACTGATTCATATATCCGCCTACCAGCATCACCCATGTCTCTTTCTTCCAACAATATAAACATGTCAGGTTCATCGGTTGTACTTGGATCCTCTGTAGGCCAGCTGGCCCCACATCAAGACCCAAGTGTCCAACAAATGCAGCAGAGTCAGCAGCTGCAGCAAGGGGCAACAAGTGCTACATCGTTGCCTACTTCACAAACTGGGCAAGTTTCACTTCCCATGGGTCCACGAGTCACAGGAACCTTCATGCAAGACCCTAATATTTTATCCCAGGTGCAAAAGAAACCTCGATTAGATATCAAGCGAGAAGATATTCTGCAGCAGCAGGTGTTTCAACAGCTGCTGCAAAGACAGGATTCCATGCAGTTGCAAGGTCGAAACCCTCAATTGCAATCTTTGATCCAGCAGCAGAGACTTAGGCAACAGCAGCAAATTTTGTCAATGCCACCATTGCAGAGAGCCCAGTTGCAGCAACAGCAGCAACAAATGCAGTTGAGGCAGCAATTGCTAAAACAGGACGGGCAGCAAGCAGCTCCAATAAAGCGTCCCTTTGATGGTGGTGTATGTGCTCGTCGGCTAATGCAATACTTATATCACCAACGGCAGAGGCCAGCTGTGAGTTATGTTTTTTATTGACTACATCTTGTGGTAAAGTCGCTTGTATTTTAATTGGTTTAACTTAGCAGTTTTAATCCTAATAAACTTGCTTTTTCTTTTTTGTGAAAATCTTCTCTGTACCCTTATGCATGCTCAATTATCGTGTTGTCGCAGTCATGAAGTTTGCTCATGCTTAACTTAGTGTAGAAATCTATTTTATGCTCTTAAGCAGGCCCTTTATCTTCTTGTTGCAGTCTTGACATCAACTAATTTCAACTTAGTAATTGCTGAGGTTCAAAGTTTTCTGAATCCTGTTATGTCTTCTTGATTTTGTAGGACAATACCATTGCATACTGGAGGAAATTTGTGGCAGAGTATTATTCTCCTCATGCAAAGAAAAGGTGGTGTTTGTCACGGTATGATAATGTTGGGAGTCATGCACTTGGCATTTTCCCTCAAGCTGCTATGGTTAGTCTTTGTGCTTCTTTTCTCTGGTTTGTAACATGAGAAAATTGTCTTTTTATCATGAAGTTAAAACCTTTTCTATCGCATTGGTTGTGGTGATTTGGGAATGTTGCATGCATTCTTCGGTATGAATAATACTATCTATCACTTGGCTTCTTAGATTACATGCTTGTCTTCTGATAAGTAAAATTCTTATTTTATTTATTTCAGGATGCCTGGCAGTGTGCCATTTGTGGGTCTAAGTCTGGAAGAGGGTTTGGTAAGAGATTCATGAGCATTTACTTTGTTCTAGAGTGAAAATTCATTTTAGTTGATTTGGTAGGGATTACATTTTAGAAATAGGGTATGAGAAAAAGACATTCCTCGGTCTGTGCTTGTTGGAGAATGCTCTATGAAGTAAATTAATTACTTTCTTTCTTTGATTTTCTGTATTATCTCCATCAGACTTCCTAGCTTATAGAATATCATTTTTCTCTTTCTATGTTGACATATTGAATCGAAGAGGGAGATTGATTTTCTTGAATTTTTAGAGTTATGGGTTTGAGAATTGTTTTTATTCTTTTTGTCTGTTTAAAACTTTGCCTCAGATAAGCTTTTTCATTTCTTGTTCTCTCAATTGGACAGTAATGATATACCAATTGCTTGGAAGTAATATGTATTGTTTAATAACATTCTTTGGATTTATGGACCCCATTTATGAATATCCATATTTTATTTCACTTGTTTGAGAACATAGGCTTCGTGCCTGTGACTTTGATCTATTTTCTCACTTCAAAAGTCACTTATAATTGCACTTGCAACTTACATTGCTAGCCCTAATTTGTCTCATTAGTTAGAGAACAACTGCTCTCTGCCTGTGGCTTCAATCTATTTTTTTCTTTGGAAAGTTACTTATAATGACTCTTGCAACTTAGCATTTGATGTACTTGCTTGATTTTGATCTCACTAATTACTCTGATATTTACAGAGGCAACTTTTGAAGTACTCCCCAGACTTAATGAAATCAAATTTGGGAGTGGAGTAATTGATGAGCTTCTGTTTTTGGACTTGCCCCATGAATGTAGATTTCCTTCTGGAATGATGATGTTAGTGTATGGAAAAGCAGTTCAGGAGAGTGTATATGAGCAGCTTCGTGTTGTTCGTCACGGTCAGCTTCGTATCATATTCACTCAGGACTTAAAGGTTAAAAGAAAGCTGTTTAATACTTTGCGGTCGTTATTGCTGTAATATAGGGAAGAACCTATTGGCACTTTCTCTTTTGCAGATATTCTCTTGGGAGTTTTGTGCACTTAGACATGATGAACTTTTTCCCCGTCGTTTAGTTGCACCTCAGGTACCAAAATTTGCACCTTACAGCTCTATCTTCTTGTTGATGATTCCTGTTTAAACACATACTTTTACCTCTTTCTTGTTTCTTTTGCATTTATCGGAAATTTAATGTTAATGCTGTAATTATGGTTTTATAGGTCTTATGTTTGTATTTGGGTTTCTAATGAAAAAGAGAAACTGTATGAGGATTGGAAGTTATTAACAATGCACCTCTACTCGCATTGCAAGTGATATTATTATACCCTTGCCTTGTTATCTTTACTTGGGTTTGCCAGGTTCTAAGACTGTATTGTTGAAGAACAAGGGAAAGAGATGGGATTGAAATTTAGAGGGAAAAACAAAAATAGAGAGAGTCAGAAACATATAGTGAGGAATAGTGTGAGAAAACAGAAGAATTTGGGGAGAAAACCAGAAAGAATCAGTGGAAGAAGAAATCTCAACAACCAATATTTTAAATCTCAAATATTCATCATCTAAAACCTCATTGATACTAAAATAACGCAAGTGTTTATAACTAAACCAAAACCCTAATGAAATGGAAAACGCCAAATGTAACCCTAAAACCCAAGTACTTGGAACAGAAAAGAGTAATAATTGTAAAATAACTTAAATACATGCATGTTAAACATGGGGTAATCTTTTCAAGTAAATTGTAGAAGGGCTCAATTTTTTCAAAAGTCATTGATAATAATTGTTGGCCCTATCTATGGAATCTATGGAACAAGAAAGACAATATATGGAATCTATAGACCAAGAAAGAAATACTTTAAACACGGAGCTTGACTACTAATGCTACTTAAATTCATATGAAGGAGGAATGAAGGATTTTGAAGTTATTTACCAGTCTGTTGACACCTGAAGTTAAATGAGTTGAAAGGTTAGAAGAGTATAGCTAACAATCCACTGTACCTTGTTTTGGCAGTGGAGAGGAGAGTAAACTGGAGTTTATGTGCTTATCACATTGCATCTCTATTTAACACCATTACTAAAATAATTTTTTTTGAGTTGGAAATTATTGCAAGTAAACTCCAAAGTGGAATAATTCAAACTCTTCCAATTTGAGGGAATTTAAAAACAACGTTGGTTTAGTTCCCCCACACACCCCCCCAACAAAAAAAAATTAAACGAGTAATCCTTTACTCCATTTCACTCTGCTCTGTTTTAGTCCCCTTCCATCCAAACACACCTTAAATGTTGCTCGTGTTAGGGAGGAGAATAACATGGAAATCCCGAAATAGTGTCATCCAGTTTAGGTGGACCTCTTAAAGGAGCAGGCCAAAAGATGTAAATTGTTTTTGTTGCTTGTATTTTAATCCTTTAATCTCTAAAATTGCTTTCCTTTGGTTTGTGTAAAAGTTTCCATTTTCTTTTTTTTTGGGGGGGGGGTGTAAGAGGTTCTATTTAATCATTCTATATCTGTTCTAAACACTTACCAGGTAAACTACATTTGGGTTTGCCATTTCCTGATTATATGTTAATTTTGTTTAAGCTCCTTAAGATGCCTAATTTGAATTTGTAAATCATGCAGGTAAACCAGTTACTTCAGGTGGCACAAAAATGTCAGAGAACTATTTCTGAATGTGGATCTGAGGGAGCTTCTCAACAGGACTTGCAAACAAACAGTAATATGTGAGTTAATCATACAAATGTTAAATTCTTTTTTATTCCATGATTTGATGTCACTTATAAGATTCCTTTAGCTAGAGCCCTTAAGATTTTAATTTTTAAGCAAACAAGTTGCTTCAAGTCATTACTTGAGAAATCTTGTATGAAGCTCTTCTGATTTGGTATGTGGATTACCCTCTTTAAGTGCAATTAAGCAGCAGGGGCCCAACCCATAAAGTGATTTTGCAGGGTCTTGAAGTAATGGTGTTAGTTTTAACCGACTTTTAATTATAGGAGCTTAGACTGGATATTTTTTAAACTAGCGAAGGTTTTGATCAGTACTTTACTTTTGGTTCGCATGTTACTCAGTTCTGTTACCTGGTCATGAGGATTTTGCTGAAATGCAACATTGATTGCTTTCTCTCAGGCTCCTCATGGCTGGACGACAGCTTGTGAGAAGTTTGGAATTGCAGTCACTGAATGACTTGGGTTTTTCGAAGAGATATGTGAGATGTTTGCAGGTACAGTTTTAGCTCTGTGCATTTAAATTCTTAAATAAGTTTTTTTTTTTTTTTTTTTTGAGTTTCTTTATACTTTTTGTATAATTTGTCATTAGATTGCTGAAGTTGTCAACAGCATGAAAGATCTGATAGATTTTTGCAGAGAAAATAAGGTTGGGCCAATTGGTAAGTTGTACTATTTGCCCTTCTGACCTATGAAATTTTGATAGTTTTCTATTGTTCATGACATCTGCTGGCTTCAATCATTGAAAATTGTTTTATAATCAGCGACTACTCTTGACTCTGTTATAATGTGGCATTCTTATTCTTTTAAGAAAATAAAATAATTCTAGCTTCTTTCTATTCAATTGGCTGGTATTTAGTTTGAGATATATCCACGAGGCAGTAAAGCTTTTAATGTAGCATGAGAATGATCTTCAGCTGCTTCAGGGTATTTAGCATTTTTGCATTTTAAGAAAATTTTTCATCAGCCTATGGTGAGCATCATCCTGTTCCCTTTGCTACGGAAATGTTGCATGCTTTGCTTTTACTGGAAGTTTTTGGATAGACTTCTGTTTTCTTAGCTGATTCTCTTACAATGAACTGCTTATATGGCTTCTGTTTTCCATGTCTGAAATTCGCAATTGCAATCCTCTGAAATGAAATCGTTTGAGGGATATTAGCGGCTTTCATATTTACCATCTCCATACTCTGGTTCTTTGTTCTGCATAATTTTTGGTGGTTCTTAAGATTGATCCCTATCTTTGATTCTAACCATAAACAATTGCTTAAACACCATTTATGCAGACGGCTTGAGAAGCTATCCTCGACATGCCACTGCAACCAAGCACCAAATGCAAAAAATGCGGGAAATGGAGCAGCTAGCAAATTTTCAGGGTCAGCAAACTGATAGGAATACCCTCAGTAAGCTGATGGCATTGCATCCTGGAATAAACAATCCAACAGGCAACAACCAACACATGGCTGGTCGAGGAACTTTAAGCGGTTCGGCACAAGCTGCTTTGGCACTTACTAGCTACCAGAATCTGCTCAGAAGGCAGAATTCGGTTAATTCAGATCCTAACCCACTTCATCAGGAAGCCTCATCTTCCTTCAATCATTCTAACCACAGTCCATCTTCAAAATTCCAAGGGCCTGCTGCCTTGGTTTCAGGATCCATGCAGTCCCTGCCTGTTAGTGGCTTATCAAGCCCTCATTTAGCAGCTCAGCAGCAGCAACCGCCGCAGTATACATTAAGCGGTAATAACTTAATCAAGCAGGAATATCCGCAGACCTCTCAGGGCGATCAGGCTTTACAACAAATGATGCAACAGCTGCTCCCTGAGATGTCTAATAACAATACCGGAGTTCAAAATCAATCCCTGAATGGGCAGAATGGGAATGGGAGCGTGGGAAGAAATGGAGTGTGCTTTGGAAGCAACGCCACTGCTTCTGCTGCAGCTGCCTTTAATGCGTTAGGTGTTGCAGGGCCTGCACCAAGTCGAAGCAACAGTTTTAAAGCCGCTTCAAACAGCGACTCTTCAGCCGCTGGTGGCAACAATGAATTCAACCGTGGAGCACCGGACTTGCCCCAGAATCTCCATTTGCAGGATGATATAATTCCGGATATAGCTCACGGGTTAACAGAAAATGGGTTTTTTAACAGTGACCTTGATTATATGAGTTATGACTGGAAGGTATGACTGACGTAGTTTGGCTGCCCAAATCCCAATTTAGTTAGGCTTCTGATGGGTGAACATTGGGTAAATCATTGTACAGAATATTTGAAATAGCCGCCCTTTTCTTCTTTATTGTTTTTTCTTTCCCGGCCTCCCTCTAATAGGGCATTGCTGTGACTTATGCTGCAGTAGGAACTTAGTCGTCCTTTTTTTTATTATTTTTTTTCAAGGTTTTGCAGTTTTCAAAGTCCTGCAAGTGTAATCTATTGAACGAACTTGAGAACTGATTCAGCTTCTTTATTAATATGATATTTACATGTTTCACCGGCCAGATCTTGTCTGGTAGCTGATGGCTTGCTTGTATTCTATCGTGATTAATTTTTTGACCCAAAGTCCGAGGCATAATTTCTGTAGACTACAGCTATAATTTAGTAGCTTAGATGCCAAACCTTACAGCAAAATATTGTGGTGAAGCCAAAGGTCTAGAGGCGGCTGACTGCAGTAGGTTTAGTTGTCTATCCCCAGGTGCGTCAGCTGCTAAGCAAGAGTGACTACCTTAGCATTTGATGTGGGTGATCTTTTCGAAGTCAAATATGATTTACCGTAATTTAATTATCCTGTTTGATGGCAACTTAAGAATTTCTTGTGACAGTGATCTTACATCATTGAAAATGATTAGGTCATTTTATTTTGAATTTAAATTTATTTAAATTTCATTCAACAAAGAGAGAATGATATTTAAAGTCATTTTAAGACGAATTTATTTTAACTCGGTATTTAACAAAATATGTTTCATTATAAGTTTTTAATTTTTACGCATAAATCTTACACTGTTTAATTATTCTATAGAAGATAATTATTTGATCATTAGATATAACAATATTAATAATTTTAAATTATACTCATTTGTATTAATTCATATCTTATAATATTTTATAAAATAAAAAGTTCTTTATTCTATAAATTTCAATAAAAATTTAAAATTGTTGCCCCTTTTCATTAAATAATTTTATTGTTGATAATAAACATATTTTGCATGTTATTCAATATCAGACGCATTGATAATAATCTTATTTAATAATCTTCTTATGAAATATCAAATATAATAATTTAAAATTATCAATGATATATAATAATTTATAAAGCACAATAAGTTAAGACTATTGATGACTAAATTATCTCACCTTGATGATTTTATAATTACAATAATTAAAACACCACGAGGATTTTAGAAGTATCCAATGATTTGGTCCAATGCTAACCACACAATCACATTGTCCCCTTCAAATCCAATAAAAAAACCCGTCCATTGCTGTGCAATCAACTGAACCAAACAAGGATTTAGGATTTGGATCCTTCTTCTTTATCTTGACTCTTGCGGATCTCTTTTCTTCTCTAGTCACGTTCTAAACAGCTTCAATTTTAACGATGTAGGATTTAATAAAAACAGGTCATCAAGAAATATATATATATATATATTAAGATAGATTGTATTTTCAATGAACAAAGATGGGTGGTTAACCCCACCAAACACCATAACATTATCAAAATTTACTATTTAAGGAGAACAAAACAAAAGGGCATCAACTCAACAATAAAAAAAAAAAAAAAAAAAGCTGAAAGGACATTTTTTACACAGAAAAGATCTTGAAAAATTACAACTTGTGGACCGACAAAATAAAAACAAGCCACATCTTTATTTGTCCCATTTTAATGTAACATATATTTAACTAGTATCATCTACCTATTGATCGACTAGGTATAAAAATTTAACCCAAAACTTAATTTACTTCATTCTCTGTTTAAATTCACTGGGGAATATCAGCACAGAATCTACAGAAAGACCACCTTTTGTATGTGTACAATCGATCTGCATCATTGAAAACTTGATTTTTGTCGGGGAATTCGAGTTTTCATCGACCACAAAATCACCCACAAGGTAATGAACCCAATTGCCTGGTTCAGACAGGTAACATTCTGATGAGGCTTGCTGGTCATTGGAGTTGGAACATGTTGAGAGTTGAAACCGGACAGGTTTGATGTTCCAACCGTGAACCTTGTCAAGGTTGCAGACGCGTCGGCCAAATTTTTTCGAGGCTTTCCCTAGCAGCAGCCTGAAGAAGAGGCTATAGGAACCCGGAGGGAACTCAAATTCTAGTTCTCCAACCACTTCAAACCACCAAATTTGTTGAAGATATGCCACTGTCTGGAATCTACGTGTCAAAGACATTAGATTTCTAAGTCCACTCTTTACCTCATTTTCTTGCTTTTTTTTTTTTATATCTTTTCAAGGGTTTAAAAAACTAGTACTACCAAATATAGAGTTGATAATATCGAAAGTGAATTGGGATCTCTTTTTCTCCCAGCGCTAGACAATGCTTAATTGTACAAGCTTCTAGGGAGTAATAAAATACCCTTTTCTTTTTCAATTCAACAGAAGTTACAGCTTAAAGATTAAAAAAAAAAAAGGTTGAAGGTGATATATAGATTGAAATTTGAAGTTTAAATATATTAAATATAAATCAATTGAATTAAAATCGAAAATTTATTACGAGAAAAATAACAATGACACTAAAATTGAATACTTAAAGATAAGGCATGTGATCGGCATAGAAAAGGAATAAAATTATAAAAATCTTTCGCTGCATAAATCGCCAAAGCCATCCAACTTGGTTTTAGGCTTTGTCACAGTCATAGGCTCTTAACTGCAAGTTGCAAATGCTCTTTTCACAAATCAGAAAATCTAGATGACTTGTTTATGTTGCATCACATCCAGAAACCCAAAAGAAAAAGAAAAAAATCTTTCTTTTTTTTCTTTTGGGTTTTTTTAAGCAAAATGGAAGGGCAGAATATATGGAGCACTGAGCACCTCTTGGATGACATGACAGCATATTCCAATATCAATGTTTCAACTTTAACAAATATGTCATTTTCAATGGTAAACTGAACGTAATTGAACATGGTTGAATAATTTCCAGAAGAAATAAAGAAATTAACATCGAAGAATAATGATATATTTACCTGGATTCTTCCGTCGGAATGTGATTCCAATATCTCCGATCATATATCCCTGTTATTTTCAGTGCCTTGGCTGACACTAACAAGCAAAGCTTACCACTGCTTTTATCCAACCACGCTTCCTACACTTGAAATTTAATTTAAACAGCAATTAAAAAAATATATATCTAGGATTAGAATATATATATATATATTTATATATTTGTATGTATATATATATATATATATTTTTGTCAAGAATCAAATCTCAAAAGTGTGTGATCAAAATTTTAACTAAAATTTTTTTCTTCTTTTTACTTCTTTCTGATTGGCGATCTATGAGCTAACCTTGTTGCCGCCATCAAAACGATTGTGTCTGCAGAGTCTGGCGTAAGTCTCTTTCTTGCTCAAAGATTCTGGACTTTGACCGAGAACTTTCTTAACCAGATATTTGTAGTTTGATGGCAGCTTTGTTTCCCATACAAAATCAGCCAAAGAAGCTCCATGAAAAGCCTTGTTCAAGCTCGCTAACTTGCAAATCTCTGGTGGATCCAAGAACATAAAAATAGATGATATACAACCCTCTGGCATATCGTCGAGACCAGCGTTTAATGGAAAACCCCTTTCATCATCTGCTGCAAAAAGACCAGAAACACCAGCCCCCATAATATATATATATATATGTATAAAAAAGAAAAGAAGAAGAAGAAGAAGAAGAAGAAGAACAAAAGGCAAGAAAATCCAAGACAAATATAATAGAAAGCAAGATTTTTGTCTCAAGAAAGAGTTTAAAGGTAGAGGAGAAGAAGGTAAATGAGGGATGAGATAGGAGGAGAAATCGAAGAAGACGCAACCATTTTCTTCATGTTACGGTATAGAAGAAGGGTTCCCTTCTTGAGACTTTAACAATAACGATGGAGTATTTGAGAAAAGGGAGGAAACCGGAAGTCCTTGGAATCGGACGACGAAGGGGAAAGGGAACTGGCGTACGGATCAGTCAGTGTGCATGAGTTATATTTTGTTTTTGGAATCGGATTGGAATAATGTGTGCACATTGGTAGACACTATAGTTTTGAGCGAACCAAAAACAAAAAAAAACAAAAAACAAAAACCCTAGTTTTATAAACACTAAATCAATATAATAAATATAATATATTTAAACATATAATTGATTTTACCGTATTTATATTTAAATTTTTGATAAATTTAATAATTTATATTATATTTATATTTATATAAATAAAAAAT
>JBBYHO010335143.1:0-28999 GCA_038382025.1 Adansonia gregorii | reverse complement strand
ATATTTAATAATTATATATTTATATATATTAATAGCCCAATTAAACCTATTTCTAACCCAAATATATAACCATTAGCCCAAGACCCAATAAACCGATTTGACTGAACTAACCGACCAAATCGATCAAAATTTAGTCGGTTTGGTTAATTCGGTTATGGTTAAAAATGTCGATCGGTTCGGTCAGTTCCTTTAGCTAAGTCAGTTAATTCGGTTTGAAGATTTTTTTGACCAAACCGACCGAATGCTCACCCCTACAATCAATAATATATAATTATCATGGTCTATTTAGTTACGCACCTAAATAAAACAAGATAAGAATCATAATATGATTTTATGGAAAAACAAAAGTAAATTCAATTAATAATTATTAAATAATTCTAAAAATCAATTACAAAATCACGTCTAAGGCTTTGAAATCATAGGTAACCATAAAAGAAAATTAATTATACATGCTTGATGTTTTCAAGAATAGATTCATAAGAAAATTCTAGCAAGAGAAACTAAAAAGCAATGAAAAAAAGAAAGAAAAAACTCAAATATGGCCGTTAGTTGTAGTCTCCTCTTTTTTCTCTTAGTGTTCTCCTTTTTTTCTTTCTAGTTCTCATAATTATGCTCTCAACCTCCTCTTAATTTTGATTTTTTTCTCCCTTGGAATGCCAAGGTTAAGTCTTTATTTGTAGAGGCTGAAGACCCTAGGTTAGAGAGCCTTATTCAAAGTAAGAATTTTGGATGTCACTTTCAAAGCAAATTTGATTGACAATTTTGATGCTTTTAAGGCAAGTATCTGCCTATTACTTGAAATGCATGAATCAAGTTTTAACTATTGAATTTGATCTATTCAACTTCAGTATCTTCTTCCATATTTATGATTATGATATTTTAAGCTCATTAACATCCTAATTAACATGATTTTGCTTTATTCTCCAAAATAAAACTGAAATTGAAAAATAATTACAAGTGACCAAAATAAAGATAAAAAACATAACAAAAACCAAGAATAAAATATGTGTAAAATATATGATTTATGACTCATCAAATACCATCACACTTTGTTTTTGCTAGTCCTCGAGCAAAACAAAATAAAAAGAAAGTAAAAAGCTTTATCTAATCCACTTTTGTAAGAGATCATGGTGGCACTTAGCATGTAACTCAGGCTTTAAACCCCTAGGTGTCCCTAGTGGACATTTTAGTCTCATGACAACTTGCCAAAATGATACCCATAAACATTAAAAAAATTAAGAAAAACTAAAATAAACTAAAATAATTACTCATAACCCTTCTAACAGGAATCAAAGATTAAATAAGTTTTATAAACTAGTTAATAGCTAAAGACTTTTACAAAGAATCATGCTTGAATTTTTATGGTTTGAGTTAAGCCAACATTAATATAGCATATCTTAATCAATGTAATGCATACCCAAACTTACTTTCAATTTTTCACATGGGATACTCTTATGATTTTTATTTTTTATAAAGTGGTAAAGTGTTTACACTCAAATCATTCTCATGAAAATAGTTCTACTATATGCTTGTTCTCCACCTATTCCATATTATTAGGAGCATATAACTCCATGAATCAAGAGGCCTTTGTTTAAGGTTGTAATAGGGTTGTAAGGCATAGGTAGAAGAAAAAAATGAAAAAGAAATGACAAATAATCTCAAATAATTAGTAGAGAAAAATATAAATAACAATTAGAGCATAACATCTTGTTGGCATTTCATTCATAATATTTTTTACTCCACTAAGACTTCATATCTTGAACTTCAATACACCATACATATCCTTTACTTTCTTTTCTTTTGTTTTGCTTTTGTTTTGCTCTTTTTTTTTCTTTTTTTTTGAAGGATAGGTCGCGTGATGCATTAATACATCAATACAATCAACATATCATGTTAACATTGGCTTATGAAGAATGGTGTTTTAACCTTAATTTATAAGAAAATTCTTTGCATGAACTCAATTCGTATCTCATCATTGCATTGAAAGTAACTAAAATAAATAAACAAAAAAAAGTTAACTAAAGACTCAAAATAAAAACCAAAAAAGAAAAATTTAGGACAAAACATGCTTACTAAAGTTGAATCAATAGTAAAAAGAATAAAAGAAAAATCCTAAATCTTTCCTCCATACTTAATGCTTATACACTATACCCAATGTTAGACTATCACCTTGAATAAAAGAACTAGGTGCATGACAGTAAGAAAATAGAACTAAGAAAACAATAAAAAATCAAGGGAAGAAGAGTCAAAAGTATCAAATTTATTTATTGTGTGCTCTCTATCTATTGGTTTGCCTCCGAATAAGTGCTTAGTTTAGTGCCCTCAGTCTGACATGGACTATCCTATAATTCATTAGCATATGTTGGCTTGTAGAGCGTTACCTCCTTTACATTATGTGTTAGAAAGTTTTCATGTTATGGCTTCAACCTATGTCTATTCACCTTAAACATCTTACCCATTTTTTGGCTTCCAATTTTAACTACACCATGAGGGAAGACATTTATGACTTTAAAAGGTCCTACTTAACAAAAGTGTAACCTAGCTGGAAATAACTTAAGGGATGAGTGAAATAGAAGAACTTTTTACCCAATAGTAAATTTTTTTGTTGACATCATCTTATCATGGAAAGCCTTCATCTTTTCCTTATAAATCTTAGAGCTCTCCTAAGCGTCATTTTTTCTCTCCTCAAGTTCTTATATTTGAAGTTTTTTTTGAATACCAGTTACATCCATCTCCATGATACATTACTTTATTGCCCAATATGACTTATGCTTTAATTCAATTTGAAAAAGACATGGCTTGTAATAGACCAACCAATAAAGAGACATACCAATAGGCATTTTATATGTTTTTTGATAAGCCTAAAGTACATCATCAAGGCATAAACTCCAATCATTTTTTTTGAGTTAACCATTTTTTCAGGGATAAACTTCATGTCTCAATTTCATGCTTTAATTTGCCATCAGTTTATGGATGATATGTAGTGAAAATCTTATATGTGATATTGTATTTCTTAAAAAAAAATATCCATAAACCTATTACAAATATGTGCACCTTTATCACGATCATGGCCTTAGGTGTTCTAAACCTTGTAAAGATATTAAACTCCAATGACTCTACAATAATTGTAAAGTCATTAGCTCTTATGGCTTTTGCTTCTACCTATTTTGAGACATAATAAACAGCAAGTATAATGTAAAGATTATAAAAAAAAGATAGGAAAGGTCCTATGAAGCTAATGCCCTATTAAAAATTTTTATAGAAGTATAAGAGATTAAGGCTTTTGATTCCTAGCACCCAAGGTACCTATTCTTTGACAATGATCACAAGACTTGCAAATCAAGCTCTAGTCCCAAATGTAATACATAGCATCACTATTGATCTTTTCGCTTTGATCTCTAGTCAAATCTTCTTGTAACTTTTTGGTGGCTGATAGTTCACAATGCTTGCATACTAAGAGGCTGACACACTATTTGAAAGAAATTAATCATTAAGAAATGTTTCTTGAATGGGATTGCATTTTTTTTATGAAATAGGTAACTAAGGTGGCTTGTAACCATATTTTTACTACTTTTTTTATGTTTTATATGCAAATCAAACTGTTGTAAAAGAAGCACTCACCTAATCAGCCTTAGTTTCGCATTATTCTTTGCGAGCAAGTACCTAAAAGCTATATAATTAGAATAAACAGTTACTTTAGAACAAATCAAATTGGAAAAAAAAAATTCCCTAAAGCATAAATAACCGTTAAAAGCTCTTTTCAGTTGTTGAATAATTGAGCTGTGCATCATTTAGTGTGTGAAAGGCATAATAAATGGCATATGGTGCTTTGCCAATTATCTACCCTAAAATAGCTCCTAAGCATAGTCACTTGCATTACACATGATCCAAAAGGGAAAATTCCAATCCGGTTGTTGGATTATAATTGTTAAAGTCAAGAGTTTTTCCAATGTCTCAAATGCATTTTTGCATTTATCATCAAAATGGAAGGGCATATCTTTTTGTAACAACTTACATGAAGGCAATGTTGTCTTTGAAAAATCCATGATAAATCTGCTATAAAACCCTATATGACTAAGAGAAGAACAAAGCTATGACACACTTATGGGAAATGGCAAAGAACGGATAAGGTTTATCTTAAATTTATCAATTTTATTCCCTTAGAAGAAATAACATGCCTTAGAACTATACCTTGATTCACCATAAATGACATTTTTGCAGTTTAACATAAGGTTAATTTCCATGCATCTTTCATATAAGTGTTAGATTCTCTGAACATTTATTAAAAGAATTACCATAGACACTAAAATCATCCATAAATACTTTTTCGTGTTTTCTACATAATCTAAAAACATGCCAACCATACACCTTTGGAATATGGTTGGCATATTGCAAAAACCAAATGACATGCATCGATTAGCTAATATCCCAAACAAGCTTGTAAAAGTTATCTTCTCTTAGTCCTTCAAAGTAATGACAATCTAATTATAACTTGAGTAACCACCAAAAAAGCAATGACGAGAATGGCCAACTAACTTTACAAGCATTCAATCAATAAAAGGCAAAAAAAATGGTTTTTATGAGTTATTAGATTTAGTTTGCGATAGTTGATGCAAACTTTCCACCATGTTTACACCTAATTATGAATAAGCTCATAATCTTCATTCTTCACAATAATGATGCTAGGCTTCTTAAGAAACAATTGCATTACGTTTACCCACTTGCTATTTTAAGATGGGATAAAGCATGCTAACATCTAGGAGCTTATTATCTCTTTCTTCTTAGAAACTTTAATATCTTTTATTGGTTTTGATCTTTTCTCTAACAAAATTTAGTGCACATAGATGGATGAGCTTATTCCCTTGATATCAGTAGTTGTCCAACCATTCGTTGTTTTGTGATCTCTAAGCATACGAATAAGTCTTTATTTTTGCCATGGTGTAAGCTCTTTAGCAATGATAACCAGTAATGTGCCTTTTTCAAGATCGAGAGTTACATAATTAAAGGTAAAAGTTTCTTATTAGATATAGGTAAACTGATAAATAAAACACCAAAGCTTTCATTACTAGGTAACAAAGTGCACAAAAATGCCACTGCCTCCTCTACATGTTCACTTAAAGCCAGCTTCTTCTTTAATCCATTAGATTTCTCCATCCTAAAATGCTTGTTAATGGCTACTTACAAGTTGTCTTCATTATCTAACTCAAAAGCCTACTGCATTAAAGAATTAATAACATCTAACATCTACTACAAAGATAGAATATAACTTACTAAGACACCTTATGGCTATTAAGATATTGAAACTTATTACCTCACTATCAAATTCCATGTAAGGGTGCCATCATGAGCATCAATCATTGTTTTGACTATCTTTTAAGATTGGTCTTCCTAATAAAATTATGGTTAGATTGGATGATGTCTCATCTATTATCTTAAGAAAATACAAATTTATAAAAAAAAATTATTAACCTGTACAAGAACATCCTCTATAACTTTTTTTGGATATGCATTAGATTGATTAACGAGTTGTATAATAACACCAATTTCCTTTTATGACATAAATAGATGCTTTTAGGTCTAACATAGCTCATTCAAACCTATTGTTACCAATTGTACAAGGTATAGTGAATGTACCTGGGTCTTTGCACTTAAACAAAATTTTTCTTTTGAGAATATGGCAAAAGCATTCTCCCTACTCTTAACTTTTTATCACCCTTTGGCTTTC
This sequence comes from Adansonia gregorii, assembly GCA_038382025.1. Lineage (NCBI taxonomy): Eukaryota > Viridiplantae > Streptophyta > Magnoliopsida > Malvales > Malvaceae > Adansonia > Adansonia gregorii. The sequence goes on along the minus strand of JBBYHO010335143.1, from coordinate 23,274 downwards.
ATTTCATGGTGCACAACTCTTTAAGAAACTTGGCTTAATAAGGCACTTATTCACTTATACCATGCAGATGGTTTCCAAAATCTTTGTCTCTTATTCCTCTTTTTTTGGATTTTGCAAACTTACTTGGAAATGGTGGAGGATAATATGAAAAGAGATGGAAGGTCTAGCATGTCTTGCTATTTGTCTTCATGTTTGACAATACTCTTCTTGGTTCGCACCAATAGAGTCATAGCACTTGTATTTTTCCTTAGATTCATAATAGTTTGAAAAGGTAATTTACTTTAATCCTTTGCCTTTAATTGGCTCACTATTATAGCGAATTGCCTTACTTTATTCTCTAAGTTTTAGATAGTTGCCCTAGCTTCTTATTGAAATTGTATAGTATTAGTTGCAAGGGTATTAACAATATTTTCCAAAGGCATATTTGAGTTTTGTGGAGCTATTTGCTACTCAGCTTGGCATGGTTGTTGCATTCTTTGTTGAAAACTTGTTGATCAATTATGAATAGAGTAAGAAGTAGTTTGTTGTTGATTCTTTGCATAGTTAAAGTTTGGATGATCCTCCATCCTTGTTTCTACGCGTTTAAGAATGGATGATACTTGCATTGTTGGCTTTCGAATCCACCCATTGCATTAACTTGCTTATTTGGACCAGTTTGAAGGGTTTGGCACATATCAATTGTATGCCTTATTGTAGAATAGATGCCACTTGCTTTTACTTGTTGCAAATTCCTTATAGCTATTTTTACACAAAAGAAGTAAGATAAGCTAGGTATTGTTCAAGCAAAGTGCTTACTTTATTTACGGCCTTAAATGGTGGTAGGTTATGTTGCATGCTATATTATTAAGAAATGGTTGCCAGGTTAAATATGAGAATTCTTGTAGCTTTAGGAGTCTTATTAACTAAAGATTTTCCACTTGCAACATCAATCAAGCTAGCTCAATAAGCCGAAGACCTTCGTAAAAATATTGGATTAAAAGTTGTTCACTTATCAAATAATGTGGGCAACTTGAACATAACTTTTTAAATCGTTCCTAATATTCAAAAAATTTTCCATTGTACTGCCAAATGCCATAGATTTTTTTCAAATATTAGTAACGTTAGATGCAAGAAAATATTTCTTTAAGAATAGTTTTTTCATCTCATTCCATGTAGTAATGGTCCCACAAGGTAAATGATAGAGCTATTCTTTTGTGGAATCTGTTAGAGAGAGTTGAAAAGCTCTCAATTTGATTTGCTCCTTAGTGATACTAATTGGCTTCATGCTTGAGCATATAACATGAAACTCTTTAAGGTACCTGTTTAGATCTTTACCAACAAAACCATGAAAAGTTTAGAGAAGATGGATCATACTAGATTTAAGCTCAAAACCTACCTTAAGGTTAAGATATTTAATGCATAATGGCTATTGGTTTAGATCTAAGTTGCCAACTCCTTACGAGTTCTATTATTACGTGCCATCTTACTTTGCTTAGATTGAATTGTATTTGCTAACTTCTCATTTCATTTAGGATGATATGAATTCTAATATCCTCCAAAACTTATTTGATCTGTCTTTTTTAAGAGGCTCAAACATTCAATAAAGAACAGCTGGAAAAAAAAAGAAAACTAATTAGAACTTAAACTAAGAACAGAAACGAAAATCAAGTAACAAATAAATTAAAGAAAATAATCCTCAGTAACAACGTTAAAATTTTAATATACTAAATAATGTATCTTTTAAATCCTTACACTTATTTATGGTTGTTATTGTAAGTAATAGTACAAAATTTTATCCATAAAGACTGTTTTCAATTTATAAGTTATTGATGAAAAACTCTAATACAAACTATGACTAAACAAATTAAAAAAACTTTACAAAAAAAAAAAACTAACTATGATAGAGGTTTGACTGTATTGAGATGCAAATAAAATAAGAACCATAAAAGCTAAAGTAAAATTAAGGTATAAGAAAACATAATTTTATATCTAACAAGTAACACTAATGATGAAAAGTATGGTTAAGGAATCATTTGTTACCTCTAGACAATAACTATGAATTAGCATAAAAATGATTTCCAATTATCTCTTGGAAGTAGCAATCATAGATAGCAACCAGCTTCATTACCTTAATTTTTCCTTAGTTTGCCATTAAATAGAATAAATTCTTTATTTAATCCCTAACTATTAAATAACCTAAAATAAGCTCTCTAGATTTAATCTAACAGAAGCTTTGAGATAAAATAGATAAGTAGATCTCAGTAATAAACACAAAAGCTTGGATTATTTAACCTAGGTTATATTCTGCATTGCAATCAACAAAAACTTAACTATAATTATTGATCATAAAGTGCTACGTATGAACAGGATAACAAGACAGCTAAACATAAAGATTCCTAATCTAGCAATAGATAATTATCAAAGTTTATTTAGTTACAAACCTAAATAAAACAAAATAAGAATAATTATCTATTTTTATGGAAGAACATAAGAAATATAAATTGATAATTATTGAATAATTTTGAAAATTAAGTACAAAATCATGTCTAGGGCTTTAAAATCACCCTTAACAATAAAAGAATTTAGTTACGCCTTCTTAATGTGTTTAAGAATAGATTTATAAGAAAATTCTAATAAAAGAAAATAAAAAAAGAAAATAAAGAAACTTAGGTATGATGGTCAGTTGTAGTCTCTTCTTCCTCTTCTTCTTCCTAATCTTTTCCTCATTTTTCCCTTCTAATTCTTATTGTTCTCTTAGCTTCCTCTTAATTTTTAGTTTTTTCTCCCTTAGAATGCCTTCTAATTCTTATGGTCGGTTGCTTTTTTCTTCTCAGTCTCTATTTATAGAGGCTAAAAACCTAAGTCATAGAATCCTCTTCAAACTAGGAAATTTGGATGTCACTTTCCAAGCAGATTTGGTTGACAAATTCTGATGTTTTTAAGACAAATATCTATCTATTACTTGGAGTGCAAGAGTTAAGCTTTTACGATAGAATCTAATCTTTTATTTACTTCTATATTTTTTTCCATATTAGTGATTATGACATTTTAAGGTTATTAACATCCTCATTAACATGTTTTTGCTTCATTCTCTAAAATAAATCTAAAATTGAAAAACAAACATAAGTAACCAAAATAAAGATAGAAACCTAAGAAAAACTAAAAATAAAAAATATATAAAATATGTGATTTATGAACTTATTAGAAAAAAAGCAATATGATTCGTTTAAGTTTTGGATTGAGCCTAGTTGGTTCTAAAAGGGTTTAGACAGAATGAGGTTCCTATAAAAAAGGGAATGGTTAAGAAAAAGATTTGTATTTCTAATAACCTCAAAAGAGTGTCATTAAATCAGCAAGCTAAATCCAATTTCATAGTATAATGTTGCTAGAAAGTTATCATAATTTTTGACTCTAAATACAATGCATTCACCTTAGAGGGTTTTACTCATAGAGTATGAATTTTAGGGCTCCAAAAAGCATCAAATAGTGATGGTAGCAAAACAAAATAGGATTTACAAGACACAAAGTTTGACACATAGTCTCTTTGCAAGATTTAAAGTAAAAAGCCATTTCACTAACAAAATGCTAAAATAATCTAGCATGAAAAATTCTAATCACTATAAAGCCCATGATTTAACTTGAAATTGACAAGCTAATTATAATTCTAACATAACTCTATAAGTTATATTGTTGTTTGGGATAAGTTAACAATATTCTTCCACTCCAGTAATTATTTCACAAAGCTTAAAATTCTAATTTAAAATGTGGAAACATTATTGCATTTACCCGTTTAAATGCTTACCCATTTTTTATCAATAAATGACTTTAAAGTTGAAAAAAAAGATAATGATATTGATTAATAGTAGGATCAGAAAGTAATCCATTAATTCATTTAAAAGGGTAGGTTTCTTTTCATCCTCCTAACTAGAGAAAAGTTGAGTACTACTCAGTCTTTATCCTTGTATCATTCTACCATATGCCTACCTGCTTGAATGGACAAACCAATTAGGTTTGATAAAACATAAAGGAAAATAAAAGCATTAAGAATTTTGATCATGCTTTAGTATCATGCACTATGCTATCACTTCACTCTAGTATAATGTATTGTTAGTGAACATGCTTGGAAATACTTAAGTGATAGTGCCCTTGACTTTAATATTTTCTTATAGTGTCTCTTGGGAATAATGGCTCCATTTTACTATACTATAAAAAAATATTTGAATTCTTGAATTGTTAACATTGAATATTCCCTAACTATTTCCTTAAAAGGTTACAAACAGTTTGTAATGAGTACCTGTAGTCTTAGCTCCATTACCTAGAAGCATGGGAATATCTTATTGCAAACCCAAAAGTGTTGCCACTACCACTGTTGCATTACTTATGTGCAGTTTCCACCTACCATCCATCATCCATGCCCTTTGAATTCGATGCTAAGTTATTTTCTCATTAATGAAATACATGGTTTTAACTACTCATATATATTAATTTTTTTAATTCATGCCTATGGCCATGACTTTATTTCTTATGCTAAATTGATAAAGCAAGCATTGATACTTGCTAGGGCATATCATGCATGAGGTCGATTCCTTTTCCTATGGAATTGGTTCCTATAGCTATAGTTTTAATATTGTAGATGAAAGAAACAAGTTCCAATTCGAGAGAAAGAACTTATTTTCAAATACTGGAAATGATTCCAAAACCATAAACTAGAATGTAAATATTGTATGGTTGTAAAACACAAATAGAAGTATTAGGAAAAAAGACTCATACCTTAAAATGATCTTTGCCTACTTTAGACACCGAATTTTCCCTAGGCTCTTTCCTTAATAGACCCGAAATCTTTGAAACCAAGAACTTAGCGGCCACCTGGTGGGGGTAGGCTTCCTTTACGTGGACTGAATAATTTTAAAGCCCTTTTAGTCATGCTTAAATGGCCATATGTGCACGTGATAGCAAACGTGTAGTTTTTAGAGTCCAAGAGAATAAATTTGGATAAAAAAGATGAATATTCAGGTAAAAAATTAGTTTTTAACAAGAATTTGAAATTCATCTTTGCATAGGATATTATAGTCAAATTTCCCATTTTTAGAGACTTTTCAAGATTTTTCCATGAAATTTGGGGACTTGATTGTCGTATATTTTTACCAACACACATGTAGTATTTATACCAATGCTCATCCTAAAAAATTAAAAAGTATTCAAAAGATTCATGTTTTTTTATACCACAAGTTGTCAATTTGTTAAATTTGTTCATTAGATTTGAATTTTTCATGGTACCCCGAATATCCAGCTCATGAAACTTTTCTCATAAAAGTTATTCTAAAAATCAAGTTTTCATATTTATTATTGTTATAAATTAATATTTTGAGTAATGTGTTGAATTCAATTTTACTTTTATAAATTTAAATGCATTTTTGAAATTTTCTCTATTCCAAAATACAATTTTTTTTTGTCTATAAAATTTTTGGTAGAGTATTCTAAAGTTTTAAATTTCAAAATTCCACAAATATTTCTATTAAATTACCATTAAATTAGTTTCTTAATATTCTAATTCATTTTATGGATTCTCCAATTTCTTTTTAAATATAATTTTTTTCATAAGGTTTTTTCTTGAAAATTTTTATGAGTTTAAAATTTTTAATAGCTTTTCTCTCATACCTAGAGTTTCTTCAAAACTTCTTTTAGTATTCAACACTTGGAAATTTTATTAAAAATTTTATTAATTTTATTTTAGGCAAATTTTTCTTAATGGGCCAACAACTTTCAAAATTTGCTAATAGAACTAACAAGCTCATTGATTTCCTAACAAGCCCAACAACTTTGCCAAGCCTATTTTTGATTCTCTACCAAGCCCATTTGATTCTCTACAGGCCTAATAAACTCATTTATGATTATCCCATTTATTTTCCAATAAGGCCCAATTAGGCCATTTTGATTTTTTAGCAAAACCCAAAGATTTTTCCCTCACTAAAGTTTTTGTTGATTCTTTTGAATTCAAAATTTTCAAGTGAATATTTCATTGGGCCTTTTATGTGATTAAATTGTAATTAAATTTGTTAATTTATAACTTTTTATTTTTTGCATTTTAGTCCTTTTTGTTCAATTTTTTCAATTCTTTTTCATAAAATTTGCAATTTTAATTTTATTTATTCCTATATTTTCACAAATTTATGTATATTTATTTTAATTTCAGAATTTGATAATTTGGCAAGAATTAACTTAATTGGGATTGGATTTTATCATTAAGTTTAATATAATCCAATTTAGACTTTTTAGGCAAAGTTTTTAGATGATATCGTGCATGATGTCATGCGTGATTACTGAAGCACAATGACTAAAAATTTAATCAAAGCTTATAATAAGGCTAAAAAATCTTTAGAGTAATAAAAATCAAGAAAATAAAAAAATAAAAAAATAAATAGCCAGTTCAGCCAAGAAAGATAGGATCCTTTCTTAACCGAACCTTCCTTAATAAATAGGGGGAGGAAGCTTTCATAAAATGCCTTAGGGCTTTCATGCAAAAATACATACAAAAAACATATAAATTTCGAGTTGTTCAACTTTTAATGTAGATTTACATAGAAAATTCTTGATTTTTATGGATTTCACATTTGTTTTATCCTTCTATTGAGCCTATTAAATACTTGTGCACATGGATTTTGATCCATGTTTAATGCGCAATATATATGCTATGATCAAAGTTTATTGATTTTGTTTTTAAATTTGATTTTTTTTTAATTGTAATGTGATTTTCATCATGAAAATACATATTTGTTGTGTAAATAATGTTATGATGTTATGTATATAATTCTATGTTATTTGCCATGTTATTTTCATGTTGATTTTTGATGAAATATGTTAATATCTTTTTTATTTTTCATGATATTTGCATATTTAAGCCTAGTAAGATGAACCTATGTTGATATTTAAAGGGTTTTATTGTGAAAAAATCGTTATTACTTGCTATACATACTAGTCAAATCTCATGAAGACGCTAACCCAATTTTTTATGCTTGATTTTATGATATTTTAGATTATTTTGTCATGTTTAAAACTTACAAGGGCTTGAAAATAATTTTGCTAAAAGTTATGAGCCTTGAAAGAGTATTTTACAAGTTAGCCGAACCATATAAGGGTTTATTTATGAAATTTTTATTATTTTTAAGCTATTTTGTAAATATAAAAATTATAGAGAACAAATATTAAAAATGAAAAACTTTTGTTTAAAGGCCTAGCATGCTTGATCGAGCCACTTGTAGACATTAAAGTGTGTCTTTCATGTATGTTTAGCATGCTAGAATGTGATTCATATATTTGTAACCCTTTTAAGGCCATTTTGTAATGTTAAAAAGTTTAAGGGTTTATTTAGAAATATTAAAAATTTATCCTAAGGCCAAAAGTACTTGGTTGAATGCTTTTGATGATATTTGGTTTGGGCTTCAAGAAGATTTTGATATGTTTAACTTGGATTTTATGTTTTATTTCATTTAGGGACTAAATTGTAAAGTTATAAAACTCTGGTTACCATTTAGGAAAACCCTAGCATAATAGGGTTAAAAAGGTTTTTTCTCATATCAGATTTCTTATTTAGGGTATTTTGGCCATTTAGGAATATTTTAAGCATTTTTAGCAATTTTGAGGCTAAAACATAATTTTGAAAAATTTATAGGCCTAGTATTAAATCTTGCACTTTAGGTCACCTTTGATATCTACATTACCTATTTGGGGTAAAATTGATATTTCATATCATTTACAAGTCTTTTCAGGGTTACTGGGATACTTATACATTGAAGGTACACTTTAAGGGTATTTTAGTAATTTATCATAAAATAGTCCTTTTTTATCATCGAGATACCTATATGTCGAAGGTTTAGGGGCATTTTAGTAATTAACCCTAGAACCATTATGTGATCACCCGAATACTTATATGTTGAAGTGCATGGTAGGTATAAGTTTGTCTTTTTCACGATAATATTGAGTCTTTTAGGGTTATCGAGATACTTTCATATGAAAGGCATAGCCAAAGGGGCTTTTTAGTAAATTTGCAGTGAAATCGAGTTCTATCAAGATACTAGGATACTTTAATGCCGAAGGTACTTTACAAGGCATTTTGATCTCTTGGACTAAGTCCGAGTCCTTAGAGTTTACTTTCGCACGTGTAGTCAAAGCCTAGTATTAGTACAAATTTTATTATTTATTATAAAATTAGTTTTTTTTTAAATCAAGGCAATGTTTTTGAGTTATTGTAATACATGAAATTTCTTCTAACATATAAAATGGGTTTTATGGATCATTTTAATAAAGAGATCTCTTTTTAAAAAATGAGAAAATTGAAGTCTTTTTAATCTCATAAAAGTAAAACCTTTCTTATTGTTCCAACTCTTTGGTGGGATGCAAAACATATTTTGAGTTTTAAAAAACTTTCATATTCCACCAGCTCTTAGGTAGAGTCTGGAAGATAATCATAAAATCTTTTGGGTTCCATCGATCCTCCAGTGGGGTATGAAAGATATTTGAATTTTCAAAAACCCAATTTTCTCAAACGAACGAAAAGATAAATTTATTTCATTAAATATTATTTTGATATATGAGAATTTTAATTAAATACCAAATATTGAATCAAAGTTTAATTTGAGACATGGTTATAAAGTATCAATTATCGAGCATCATTAAAGGGATCAATCCTTATGTAATAGACTCCCAGACCCTTATAAATGATCATTGGTATTATCGCAGACCTCAGAGTTTATTTTTAAGAGTTTCGTAACCCTCAAAACACAAACTTTGATAGGTGACCAATCTTACCAAGCCAAAATAAATTAGTGGCGACTCCAAGATAAACTGTCATTTCATAATGACTATTTAGAGTTAAGTTGAGTGAGTGATTCATCTTGACAACTCAATCCCCATATACAAAAAAGGAAAAATAATAATATATGGCCCTTATAATAAAAATTAACAATACATATATATAGGAATGATGGTTACACCCATTTTTTAAGTCAGGCTAGTTAAGATTCGTATCTGGGCCATGTCACAATAGCTTGGCAACTACTAAATTTTGATTGATTTGGTCTCAATGGGTATTTAACTATAATTCCCATTATTTTCAAAATAAAAAATTTTTTTTTTGATTTATATGGAAATTTTGGTATATATTGTTCATAATTTTCATTAACCATTTTGTTTCTTTTACAGCTTATTTTAAGGGGAATTTAGGATAGGGGTTTTATTATTTTTAGAAGTATCAAGTCATAAAAGGTTTCTTTGTTCCCTTCATAGACTATTCACATGGATATGCACTAGATTCTCCTTTAGGTATATGGAAGAGGCATAGGTTATCGAATATTTTAGGAGGGGGTGAAGTAGCTTTGCCTTTTATGGTGTTAGCCTTTACTTGGGCCATTGAAAATCCTATCATGTGTAACTTCCTACAATTGCCTGAGGTGTTAGCCTCATTATGGACATGGAAGATACTTTTAATCGAATTGAACCCTTTTCGACTTAAATCAGCAAAGGTAAAGATTAGGGTATCTCATCAGTTCTTTTCGAACTTGATGAAGAATTTGAGAACTTGTTTAGATGTCTAATCCAAACTTCATGTAATGAACTATAAGGAACTCACCTAGTTAGAGTCGTACATGATTTTAGAGGTTATTAAAATAGGTACACACACAAGGATGTTTCTTACCCTTTCTTTTTATTTTATGTTTAGAGCATGCATATTAAGCGATAATGATTAAATATCATCTTTTGTGGTAAAATTTTTGTTTCACCTTAGAAGGTGCCATCATTATTTTAATTCATATATCAAGTGATAATGAATGAACATCATCACTCGTAATGCTATTACTTTTTTGCCTTACAAGCCATTGTATGGCCTTAACTATACATCTAGACATGTAGGTCACACGATGATGTTGGTACACCATTGCAAGCGACAAAGAATTTTGATTTACCCCAATAAGCGTCATAATGCCTTCAAAGGTTTGCTTAGGGCAAAATTTTTCTTTCATTAATTCTTAGTTTTTATGGTAACTATCTTTTTCTTTATACATAGGGCAATGATGAATGAACATGATGCCATCCATAGTAAGATTGATCCTTTTTCCTTATGACACCATAATGCCTTAACTTATTTTTGGGGTAGTCTTTTTAGCAATAGGCCTTTTGTATATGTTTGTTTATATCACTTTGTTACAAACCTTTCTTTAAAATACATTAATTTCATCTTTGTAGGGCAGAAAATGGTTTTCTTTCAAATTAGAAGTTTTAAGATTACCAATTGTCATTCACCATGGGAGATGAATTCATAATATGAATAGAAAGGATGGAGGCAAACTATGATGAAATAGAGGAAAATTGATGAAATAGCTAGAGGATATGTAAGTAACCCTTATTTAAAGAAATAACCCTAACACTGCTATTAACTCATTCGAGGCAAAAGTGCAATCACTGATGGAAATAATGATCATTAAAGGAAAAGAGTTTGAAAAAATGAATTTAGGAAATTAGAGGAATCACCCTAATACTGCTGTTGGCTTATCCAAGATAAAAAAACTGCTGATGGAAATAATGACCATTAGAGGAAAAGAGTTTGAAAATATAAATTTAGGAAATTAAAGGAATCACCTTAATACTGTTACTAGCTCATCCATGGTGGAAAGGCAACCATTGGTGGAAATAATAATTGTTAGAAGGAAAGAGTTTAAAAATATGAATTTTGAAAAGTAAAGGAATCACCTTAATATTATTGCCGCTCATCTGAGGCAAAAAGGCAACCTTTATTTTGAAAAACCCTTATCTCTAAAGTGACATCATTTTGTGAAACATACATATTAAAGTGTATTAATAAGATAAGAATATTTCCCATAAAGCAAATATTTTCAAAAACATGATGATGAAAAGTCTCAAGAATATTAATGATTGATCTTGAGAATAAGTTTATACCCTAGCATTTATTTCCCTGTGAAAAAAACCATGATCATTTTGAAGACCTAATACTTTAGGGAAATAACCTTTAAAGTTCTTAAATTGTGATTCCTTAAGTAAAAAGTGAACTAGGAGAGCAGGTATCGTCTTTAGGAATTTTTGAAATTTTAAAGAAATTTAGGAACACCCAAATATCCCTTAGTACTTTATGTGTCAACTCTCAGTTGTAGAGATCAACTTTGAAAATGAAATCCATACCCTTTCCAACTTGACCTTTTGATCCTAAAACTTCATGGCTAATTTTGATACATGTTGAAGAGCTAATGGGTAAGAGAATCAAAAGAACATCAAATTGGTGTAGTTTCAAAAAAAAATCATATTTGATAGAACCTGATGCATTTATGTCTAGGAAAAAGGGGCATGTATCCTATCCATCTTGAAATTTTTAGGTCAGCCAAAGCTTTTTAAGTTTTTCAACCCATTTTGAGGAAAACCTAAATTATGATTCAGGAGATTTTGATAAAAAATTATTGGTCTTTGAGAGGTTTGAACATCACATATTTTCAAGTTAGAGGTTTTAAACAAAATACATTTAAAAAAAATTGTTTTAAGAAACTAAAAAAGGTTCCATAAAAAGAAATAAGGTTTCTTAAATTGAAAAGCCCTAAATTAGAATAATACTTAAACCAATTGAAAGGAGAAAGTGAAATAAAAATTTAACATTAAGAAAAAAATAAAACATGTCTTTGATGGTGATATTAAAAGCACTTAAAATTTTCTACCTCAAATAAGTCTTTGATGGTGATATTCAAAGCATTTAAAAAAAACAAGTCTTGAATAGTTATATTTAAAGCATTTTTAAAAATAAGTCTTTAATCATGATATTCAAAGCATTACAAAGTTTTTATCTTAAACAAATCTTTGATGATGATATTCAAAGCTTTCAGAAAATAAGCCTTCAACGGTGATACTTGAAGCATTTCCAAAAAATAAGTTTTTTATGGTGATTTCAAAGCACTTAAAAGTTTTTACTCCAAACAAGTCTTCGATGGTGATAGTCAAAGCATTAAAAAAACAAGTCTTTGATGCTAAGTTTTTTATGGTGATATTCAAAGGAGTTTTCAAAGTCTTCATTGGTAATAATAGAAGCATTTTTAAAAAAAATAAGTTTTTGATGTTGATATTTGAGGCATTCAAAAAAAATAAGTCTTCAATAGTAAAATCTGAAGCATTTTAAAATGTTTTCAAAGTCTTTGATGGTGAATATCAAAGCATTTAAAAGTTTTCAAAGGCTTTAATAGTGACATTTAAAACATTCCGAAAGCTTTTGGTTTTAAAAATAAGTTTTCAGTGGTGAAATCTAAAGCAGTTTAAAAAGTTTTGAAAGTCTTTAATGGTGAATTCGAAGAATTTCAAAACTTTTTGGTTTCAAAACAAGTTTTAGTGGTAAAATTCAAAGCATTTTAAAAAGTTTCTAAACTTTTTTGTGGCATCTCTAAGGCTTATGGTAATAGCAACTAGAATAATTTTGAAAAACTCTAATATCATATCCAAATCTACTAGTGGAGATTATTGAACTTATGTTCTTTATGCAAGGCAAAACACACCCTTGATGGGAAAAAAAGGCAAATCCCTATACAAGATTCCTTGAAAGGAAAAGCAAAGTACAAGCTCTCAGGGATATTAACCTGATGAAATTCCAAAAGCTAGTGGATGCCTATCAAGGATGATTGGTCTAAGGGTTGTAAACCTTATGGTAGTATGTCAATCAAGGGCATTTCTATCTTAACTTTAAAATTCTACATCTTTCCTTTAGAAATTATGAATTTTGAAATAAATTTTGGTTTATGAATAGTGTGCATTCTACTATAGACCATGTATTTTTTTAATAATGACTTCCAATATCTTGGATAATGGTAATAATTTGAAAATTTTTCTTTGATAGATGATCACCATTAGTTTAACTCTCTTAAAGGGGTCCTTTACTTCCATTTATATGATTGTCCTAGACATTCAGCCATAGACATTTCACAATCATAAATCTTTTACAACTAAATGTTCTTTTTATGAATTTCCTTAAAGGTTGAACAAATAGGTTATGCTCATAAAAGATTTAGATACTGATGTTTGACATGTGTTAAAATAATTATAGTAATTTTGAAATCTCCTTTATTTGGATAATCTTTTACCATCATTTTTAGGGCACTTTTCCAAATCTTTGATTAAGGAAGAATGAGAACAAATAGCAAAAAAATCTCTTTTTCCCTTGAATAAAACCTTTTCAATCCAATGCCTGATAGATAAGATATGAGATCTAATGCTTTCTTATGTTAATTTGATTTCCTTCCTAAAGGCTTAACCAAAACCAAGATCCTTGCTGGCTACAGAGTTGATAATTTCAATAGGCATACATGAACCTTAACTATGAAATAAAAATGAGTGCAACATCATGTTATTGAAGTACTCAAAATGATTTAAAAAAATTATCTTTTTTCTTAGTGAAATGCTTGTTAATTCAAATGCTTCTGTTTGAAATGGAAAATAGACTTGTTTCTTTATCCTTTTACAAATACAAAAAAATCCCATTTGCAGTCCTCTTTAAGCCTAGTAATTTATTTTTTCTTTAAACCTTAACAAAGGATCACCTTTCATAATAAGAGGCAAGTGAAGCAATGCTTCAACATAAGAAAAAGTAAATCCTATTTTAAAGTTACAATAATAATAAGTCGATTGTCATAAAGCAAAATTTTAAAGAGTGAAAAGCTTAAATCTTAAGTTCTTTCAAAACAAAAAATGAAAAAGTTTAATTGTTAAGTTCTTTCAAAGTAAATAATGAAAAAAGTTTAAATCTTAAGCTCTTTAAAAATGAAAAATGAAGAAACTTCAACTCTTGAGTTCCTTCAAATTGAAAAATGGAGAAAAACATGATAAGAAAGAAATAAAGAGAAGCAAAGAAAAATGAAAAAGCAAAAAAATGAAAAAAATAAAGATATGTTCATCTTAAAAGACTTACTGGATTAAATTCCTACTGAAGAGATATAATCCTTGATTTAATTACCCTTAAACACTTAATTTAGGCCTATTTATCCTATATTTCTAAACCATGAGCCATGGCCTACATTACTTATTTTCAAAAGTCCATTTCAATCAGACATAGCTATTTGAGCTATCTGGCCATTCCTAGGAAACTCTTCAAAAATTGATCTTTTTGGATAAGTTTTATGTCATAAAGAATATGATAGGGCAATCAATTAAAAAAATGAAAAGAAAAAAAATGAATAAGGTTCTATGGTGAAAACCTGAAAAGGGTAGTCTAGAATAAACTTAAAGGTTTTGGAAATGCTTTTAAACCAATGAATGTAGCTAGCAATGGAAAACAAATTTTTCCTTGTTGATCCATGAATGATTCAAAACTTCCTAAAGTTCCATGACTTTAACAAAAGGTTGAGTTAAATGCCTTACTATTGATTTGACTCAAAATAACCTTTAAAAATTTTTATGCCCAACCTTAGGAATTAACCAAAGGCCTTTCAAATTAACCCTTCAAAACTTGGTGCTTACTAGCATTAGTTTAACACCTTGAGCTATTGTAGATGAAGATTAAGAGGATGTTATATAACTTGATTGTTTGCCTTTCAAGGAATTCATATAAAAGGAATATTAATCTGAACTTGGTCTAATAAACCTTGACCTTATTATATCAAAATTTTCAAGATAAATTGTAGTGGTGCCACCTTATTTGTACCTCTAATTTCAGTTCTAATCTCGTTCAAAGATGTCTTAAATAGTGATCATCGATCATAAGAAACCTTCAATATCATGATGAAGATAGCATGTCCATTATCCTTGATATTTAAAAAATTCATAGTTGAAATTATTCTAAAATTTTCATAGTTTTGATTAAGTAGATTCTTCTCCTAAGTTGGAATGAAAAGGTGATCTCATTTTGTAAATCCTAAAAAATGGTTGAAATTTTGATACCTTTATGATTTCAATAGAAGTATATAAATATATTTTAAGTAATGAAATGTTAACTCTTATTCAACTACATAAAGTTATGTCCTTGAGTTTATAAATGCTAATTTAATATATGGTGACTTTTTAGGAAAAATTGAATAATTCCTAAATTCCTAAAATCAAGTTTAGAAAAAAGATTTCAAGGGGAAAATATTAAATGACCCTTTCATCTTTAAGAACATGCCACAAAGATGAAAAAAAGGATGGCAACAATAAAGCCTACATTGATGAGGCTTCATTAACATATAGGAATCCTTATGATAGATGAAATTTATTTCTTTTTCATCCGATCTTGTGAAAAGTAAGTGAGGTGGGATTTAAGTCTACTTTGTTTGATCTTGTGAAAAATAGATAGAGCTTTTGAGTTAGACATCTTTTTCATTTGATCTTGTGAAAGGTAGGTGAAGTAGGATTTAAGTCCTTTTCATTTAATCCCATTAAGGGTAGTTAGAGTTTTGAGCAGGGTGTCATCTTTATTTGATCCTAGGAAAGCTAGACGAAGTAAAATTTAAGTCAACTTCATTCGATCCTATAAAAGGTAGGCAGAGTTTTTAAGTTAGATGTCTTCTTCTTTCAATCCTATAAAAGTAGATGAAGTAGGATTAAGTCCTCTTCATTGAATCCTATGAATGATAGATGGAGTTTTGTATAGGATATCTTTTCCATTTGATACTAAGAAAGTAGGTGAAGTAAAATTTAAGTTAATTTCATTTGATCTGTTAAGGGTAGGCAATGTTTTAAGTAAGTTATCCTTTTCATTCGATCCTATGAAAGGTAGGTGAAGTAGGATTTAAGTCTACTTTCTTTGAACCTATGAAAGGTAGGTAAAGTTTTGAGTAAAATAATTTTTTATTCAATCTTGTAATCATGGACAAAGTTTTTGAGTTAAATGTCTTTTTTATTTGATCTTATGAAAGGTAGATGAAATAAAACTTAAGTCAACTTCGTTCGATCCCGTGAAAGGTGGGTGGAGTTTGGAGTAAGTTTTCCTCTTCGTTCAATCCTGTGAAAGGTGATAAAGTTGGATATAATTCTACCTAGCTCGATCCCATAAACGGTCAATATAGTTTTGAGTAAGATATTCTCTTCTTTTGATCCTGTAAGGGCTAGCCAAAGTTTTCAAGTTAGATGTCATCTTTATTCGATCTTGCGAAAAGTAGGTGAAGTAGTATTTAAGTTAACTTCATTCAATCTAGTGAAAAATAAATGGAGTTTTAAGTAGATGTCTTTTTCATTTGATCTTATGAAATATAGGTGAAGTAAGATTTAGTCCATTTTATTCAATCTCGTGAAGGGCAAGTAGAGTTTTGAGCAAGTTATCCTCTTCATTTAATCTTGTGAAAGGTAGGTGAAATAGGATTTAAGTCTACTTTGTTCAATCCTATAAAGGATAGGTAAAGTTTAAATATCCTCTTAGTTCGATCTTATGAAGGATAAATAAAGTTTTGAATAGGTTATCCTCTTCATTTAATCCTGTGAAAGCTAAGGGAATAAGGTTTAAGTCTGCTTTGTTTCCCTGAAAGGTAGGTGGAGTTTTTGAGTAGTTTGTCTTTTTCATTCGATTCTGTGAATGGTAGGTAAAATTGGATTTAAGTCTACTTCATTTGATCCTATAAGGGATAGGTACAGCTTTGAGCAAAATATCCTTTTCATTCGATCCTGTGAAAGGTGGATGAAATAAGATTTAAGTTTGTTAGCTTCATTTGGTTGGGAACTAGTGAAATAAGATGGCCTTTTCATTTTATCATATGAAATCTAGGTGAATAAGGATTCAAAAAGCCCACGAGTAGCTAATGGCTTAGTCCCTTTCAAAATTAGCACTAAAATGAAAACCCTAAGAGTAGCTAAAGTTTTTGTTTTGGTGAAATTGGCACCAAAATTAGAAAGCCCAAGAGTAGCTGATGGCCATTGGCCTAGTTGAAATTAGCATTACAAATAGAAAGCATAATGTAGTTGGTTAGGTTGAAAAACCAACAAGGTAGTGCCTAAATATATGTGTAAAAAAAAACTTTTTTATACAAAGGCTTATCATTACCAAAACAAAATCGAGTCTATTCAGTCTTTGCCATATTCTTGATCATTAATAATGGCGAAAGAAGAGTAATTGTAGACAACTACTTTTGTCCGAGCTCTTTCCTTAACAATCCAAAATTTTGAGACCAAAAACTTAGTAGTCGCCAGATGGGGCAGATGTCTTCAGGTGGAATGAGCAATTTCAAGACATTTTTAGTCATGCTTAAATGGCCACGTGTTCACATGATAGAAGAAGCGCAGTTTCAAGAGTCATAAAAAACAAATTTTGAATTAAAAAAAAGAATATTTAGGTAAAAGGTTTAACTTTATCTTTTTGAAAATTTGAAATTTATCTGTGCATGGGATATTACAGTCAAATTTTTCATTTTTAGGGATTTCGATGGATTTTCCATGAAATTTTAAGAGTTATCCGTTGTATATTTCTACTGACACACAAGTAGTATTTATGCCAATACTCATCATAAAAAATCAAAAACTATTCAAAGAAAATCCATATTGGCATTTCATATTGCAAGGTGTCAATTTGTTAAATTTATTCATTAATTTTGAATTTTTTATACCTCAAGTATTCGGCTCATGAAATTTTTCCCAATAAAAATTGTTTTCAATTTCAAGTTTTCATCTTTATTATTTTTATAAATTAAAATGTTGAGTAATGAGTTGAAACATAATTTTAGAATTTTTTTGGTTTCAAAATACAAACTTTCTTTTATTTGTAAAATTTTTAATAGAATATTCTCCAGTTTTAAATTTTGAAATTCTTGAAATACTTTAATTAAATTACCATTAAATCAGCTTTTTAAAATTTTAATTCATTTTATGAATTTTCCAATTTCTTTTCATATATAGTTTTCTTTTGTAAGGTTTTTTCTTGTAAATATTTACAAGTTTGAAAATTTTTAATAGTTTTTTTTCTCATCCCTAAAATTTCCTAAAAACTTCTTTTAATATTCAACACTTGGAAACTTTTATTAAACATTTTAATAATTTTATTTTGGCAAAAATTTCTTTAATGGGGCTACAACTTTCAAATTTTGCTAATAGGACCAACAAGCCCATTAATTTCCCAAAAAGCCCAACAACTTTGCCAAGCCAATTTTTGATTTCTACCAAGCCTATATCATTCTCTACAAGCCTAATAAGCTCATTTGTAATTTATTCCATTTATTTTCCAATAAGCCCCAATTAGGCCCATTTTGATTTTCAACAAAGCCTCATGATTCTTCTCTCTCTAAAATTTTTATTAATTCTTTTCAATTCAAAATTTTCATATGAATATTTAATTATGCCTTTTATGTGATTAAATTTGTTAATTTGTAGCTTTTTATTTCTTACAATTGAGTTTACATTTTTAATTTTATTTGTTCCTACATTTTCATAAATTTATGTATATTTATTTAAACCTTAGAATTTGATCATCTATTTATATGTGAATTAATTTAATTGGGATTGACTTTTTTCATTAAGTTTAATATTATCATATTTAGTTTTTTAGGCAAAGTTTCTAGATGATGATGTCATGCATGATGTCCTGCGTGATGACTCATGAAAAATGATAAAAACAAATTAATTAAAGCTTACCAAAAAGCTTAAAAAAAACCTTAAAGTAATAACAGTAAAGAAAATAAAAGAAATAAAAGAAAAACAAATGGCCAATTTGGCCAAGAAGGATGCGATCTCTTCTTGGTCGAACCTCTTTATAAATTGAGAGAGGAAGCTTTCATAAAAAGCCTTAGGGCTCTCATGCAAAAGTACATTAAAAAAACATAAAAATTTTGAGTTTTTCAAGATTTTAATCTAGATTTACTTAGAAAATTCTTGATTTTTGTTGATTTCATGTTTCTTTTATCCTTCTAATAAGCGTACTAAATCCTTGTGCTCATGGATTTTGATCCATGTTTAAAGGCCAAGTATATAGACTATGATCAAAGTTTATTGATTTTGTTGTTAAATTTGGTTTTTGTTAGTAGCAATGTGATTTTCATCATGAAAATACATATTTGTTGTGTACATAATGTTTTGATATTGCTGATGAAATTTTATATTGTTTTCCATTTTATTTTCATGTTGATTTTTGTTGAAATATATTAATATTTTCTTTATTTTTCATGATCTTTGCATATTTAAGCTTGGTAACATAAACTAAAATTTAAACTTTTTATGCATGTTGGTTGAATCTAATAAAGATCCTTGGCCAATTTTTTATGCTTGATTTTGTTAAATTTTTATTATTCTATCATGTTTAAAACTTGTAGAGGCTTAGAAATAATTTTACCACAAAATTTGAGGCCTTGAAAGGTTATTTTCCAAGCTGTTGAAACCATGTAGGGGTTTATTTGTGAAATTTTTGTTATTTGGTAAATACAGTAATTGTAAAAACTAAATTGTAAAAAATGAAAAAGTTTTGCTTTAAAGACTATCGTGTCTAGCCAAACCACTTATAGACCTTTAGGGTTGTGTTTCATGTGTATTTGGCATGTTTGAATGTGACTCATATATTTTTAACCTTTTTAGGCCTTTTTTTGTAATTTTAAAAAGTTTAATAGTTTATTTATAACTATTAACAAATTTGTCCCAAGGCCAAAAGTACTTGGCCAAATGCTTTTAATGATATTTGATATGTTTTAATGATGATTTTGATGTGTTTGATATTAGATTTTATGTTTTATTTTATTTAAGGACTAAATTGTAAAGTTAGAAAACTTTAGTGACCTTTTACGTAAACCCTTGCATAGTAGGGTCAAAAAGGTCTCTTCTCACATAAAATTACCTATTTAGGGTATTTTGGTCATTTAAAAACATTTTTAGTAATTTTAGCAATTTTGAAGCCTAAATTCAATTTTGAGAAGTTTAAGGACTTTTCCAAATTTTGTATTTTAGGTCACCTTTGATATTCAAGTCACCTATATAGGGTAAAATTATTGTTTCATATCATTTTTAGGGTTATCGAGATATTTATATCTCAAAGGTATACTTTAGGGTTATTTTAGTAATTTCTTTTAGAATCAAGTCTTTTGTGATCACTGAATATTTATATGTCAAAAGTGCATAATAGGGATAGGTTTGTCTTTGCATGAAGTTACCAAGTCCATTAGGGTTGTTAGAATACTTACATGTCAGAGGTACACGCTAAAGGCATTTTAGTAATTTACCTTAGAAACAAGTCCTATGTGATCATCGGGATATAGGAATAAGGTTTAACCTTTCATGATAATATATAGTCTTTTAGGGTTACCGAGATACTTTCATGTTGAAGGTATACCTCTAAGGCATTTTAGTAATTTTACAGTTAAGTACCTTAGAGTTACTAAGATACTTTCATGCCAAAGATACTTTAAGGGACATTTTGGTCTCTTCGAGCAAATTTAAGTCCTGAAGGTTTAGTTTTTTGCGTGCAGTTGAAACCAAGTCTTAAGACAAATTTTATTATTTATTATAAAATAGGAATTTTTTTTTAAATCAAGATAATGTCTCCAAGTTAAAGTCATATGTGAAATTTCTCTCAACATACGAGAGGGCTTCTACAAATTATTTTAATAAGGAGAAGTCTTTTTAAAAATGAGAAAATAAAAAATTATCAAATTTCATAAAAATAAAACCTTTCATATTCTTCTAGCTTTTCGGTTGGGTGTTAAAGATATTTAGATTTTTAAAACCTTTAGTATTCCACTCGCTTTACAGTGGATATGAAAGATAATCATAAAACATTTCATGTTCTATCGATTTGGTAGTGTACAAGACATTTAGATTTTAAAAAAAAATTAAAAACTGATTTTCTCAAATAGAAAAATAAATTTGTTTTATAAGATATTATTTTGATATATGGGAATTATAATTAAATACCAATATTCAAATCAGATAAAAATCAAAATTTAAGTTAACACATGATAAGAAGGCACCGATTACCAAGCATCGTAAGAGGGGTTGATCTTTACTTATGATTGTAAGTAACTTTAGGACCATTCTAAATAATCTCTGGTATTATGCCAGACCTTATAGTTTGTTTTTAAGGTTTCGTACCCGTGAAACATGAACATCGAGAGGTGACCAATCTCACCTAGCCAAATTAGATTACGGGCAACTCCAAGATAAATAGTTATTTTGTAATAATTATTTAGAGTTAAGCTAAGTTGAGTGATTTCTTTTAAGAACTCAGTCCCTAAATAGAAAAAAATAAGGAACAAAGAATAATGATATGGCCCTTATAATAAAAAAATAACAATCCATATGTCTATATAGAAAAAGGGGTACACCAGCCTTTTAAGTCAAGCTAGTCAACATTCGCATCCGAACCATGTTGCAACACTTGCCTTCAAGTGTTTGGCAGTATTTGAAATTCAACTTATAGGTCACCTCAATCATGGTACCATTAACTACATCTATTAATGACAACATAAAAAAAAACAGAAGATGGTAGAAAATTCTCTTTTGATGATATAGACACCCTATTTTGTTTGAGCTGCCATCCAAGGCATTAGAAGTCATTATCTTAGGCATCATCAGAGTCATTTGAATGAGCATGGATTAGTTTCCCATTATTCCTACCTAAGGTGAGGTGTTTAGAATGTCAAAGGTAAGAAAATTCACATTAGTGCATAAATGTCTCGATATATTAGTGTAAAGTATTGATACCAAGTGTTGTAACGTACCCTGGGGTGGATCCTCATTGATCTATGGGTGCATACAACTTAAAATATTTTTTTGACTTGGAAATGTCTTATTGACTGAGATGTTTCGTTCATGACGTGACGAGAATAAGAAAGTACGGATTCTCGACTTGTGATACAGTGAAGGAGACCATAAGATGAATCACTCATCTTATTGGTCTCAGATAACCATCACGAAATGGCCAATGCTTGAAGTCACCACCGATCATTTCGGGCTATGCATGACCGAATGCCTATTGAAACCTATGTTTTGAGTATACAAAACTTAAAACATCAATCCCGTGGTCTACGTAATGTGGACACCTTATTTTGTCCGGGCTAATTTTTAGCAATCTGGAGCATGGACACTGTCACCTGGCAAAAAAGTATTTTGAGGATGTCAAGAAGGCCTAGAGATCATATCAAAAGTAAATGCAAAGATGTGGCATCAAGTGATGTAGTCTAAGGTATCCGAGACAAAAGATATGAGAAAATTCACAATTTTACTTGAATGTATTGATATATAGTTCTCATGTATCGATACAATGTTCCAATGCGCCAAAAATTTGAAATCTCCCTATTTGTATCGATACAACATGTAGATGTATCAATACATAAGCCTCTATATCGATATAGGACCTCATGTGTCGATACTAGACCATGTCAAGACCAAAACATGCATTCTGTAAAGGAATGTATCGATACACATAAGGTTTTTGGACCAAATGTATTGATACATTATGCAATGTATCGATACATGCAGGCCATTTTCACAGTCCAAGCATTTTTGATTCATCCACCATTGATACCATTTAAGTCGTTTCTTTGTATAAGTAAAGATTAAAACACATATCAGATTATAAATTTAGACTTTTGAATTAATCATAACATCTTTTTGAAGTCTAAATTTGATCAAAAAAGGGTCAACATCACATGATCACCTTACTCCTTAGCCACCCTATTTGCTGGAAAAGCATCTCAGCATTTAATCTAGCCACCCTATGCACATCACATTGGTAGCAAGTTGCTTCCTATAGCTACCTTATAGCCGCCATGCTGACATCACCTTATCCCCCTTGAGAAATGGCTAAAAACACCTCCAATTTAGCTCCAAAAGGCTGGTATAAATGGACCACTTCTATCATAGTAGAAAAAGGTTAGATTCTAGCTTATTTACACTTCCAAAACACATTCACACATCAAAAAAATCAAAATCCCGTAGCTCTTTACTCAGCACCCAAAAACAACCCTAAAACATTCACCTCTCAACCTCTACACATTCTAAAAGTCACCCTTATCCATACTAGAACCAAAGCCTCATTGTTTCTCTATTTTTTTTTTTGCTTATCTACGACAAGGAAAAGAGGGAAATTCAAGCCATCTCTGTAGCTTCAGTTGTTTGGCCAAAAATTAAAGTTTATTGGTATAACTTCCTACTCTATCACTTTTATTTTTGTTTTTCAGCATCTTCATCATAGTGAGCTTTCCATGTTTCCATCACTCTCTTGGGATTATCATGCATTATTGTGGCTTTTAGTTATGGCAGTTTAGGATTTGGATGCTTTAATGCTCCTTGGATGTGCAAAACAGCCTCATTTCATCCTCATTAGTTTGATATCTCTTGCTCATGCATTTTATGCCATGTCCATGCATCTTGTTATTCTTA
>JBBYHO010334704.1:0-29015 GCA_038382025.1 Adansonia gregorii | reverse complement strand
GTAACTGGGGTGGAAAATTACAGATTCTCATCCTTTTTCATGGATTGCTCATTTAACCAATCTTGGATGGCCACTAAGAGGTGGTCAACATTTGGAGTTGTCATCGATCATTTGATGCTAGACATGATCGATACCTATTGAAACCCATATTCTAAGTTATGAAACTCAAAACATCTTTTCAATTGTCTGTGTGATCTGGAGATTAAACAGTTGGGTTCGGTAGTTGATTATGTGCAAAAGAAGTATGAACCTCCCTACGACATCCGAAATTTGTACCTTTCTAGCAATGTCTTAATTTAGTTTTCATTCTCTTGATTTTGACTTGACATTGTTTAAATATAATCCCCTTCTTATGCATGCATTTATGAAAAATAAATTCGGGTTTTGGATAAAATTTGAATGACATAGGCATCTCGGAGAAGTGGGAAACATAGGGAGTTTTTGATTAAAACATTCTTTGAATTTTGTTTTGAAAATCGGATGTTTTTTGTCAAGAATTAGAGAGATAGCGACACAAACATTGCTTTTATGATTTTTGAAAATGATTTCTTTTGAAAATATGAATACAATATTATCTCATAGTTGTCATCGATTATCTTAAAATAACTATCAATAATTTTGGAGATGTGTTTGAAACCAATGATTAATTGAGGCGCGAAAATTGGGTGTAAATTTTTAAAAAATTTGGAGGAAATCCAAGGAAGAAAAAGACATTTTGAGTCTTGACATTTTTTGAAAAGTAGGTTTGGATTGTCCTCTTAAAAAATAGGATTGGAGCATTCCTTAAGGAAATGAGGGTTGGAGTATCCCCGTAGGTGAAAATTTTAGTAATTTTTTGAAAAACTTAAATTGATAAAAGTTTGGCAATTTCTTGATAAGGTGACATTTTTTACTAATTCTTGACAACAATAGGTGATTTTGTAGAAGGTAAAAAAAAGGTAGCAATTGACAAAAATTTAAAAGATGAAGTAAAAATGCTCATGCCTTGATTCGAGCTTAAGTGAAGGTTGATGCATTTTTTTTTGACTCTAAGAGAGGTAATCAAGATCACTTAGAGACATTCGAATGTCTTAAAGTGGTAATTTTTGAAAAGTTGATTAATTTTAGCTAAAGCTAAAAATAAGGGACAGCATCACCGTGTCCTTTTTTTATTTTATTTTAGGAAATTTAAAGGTTTATAAGTCAAGTATAATACCATTGGAAAAGTGACGCTATAAGGTGTAATGTAAAAATATTTTAAAAACCTTAAAAAATCAGCTTTAGGGTAAAAATAATTTTTTAATTTGGGTCAATTGCGACATTGATAGCATGTTTAATGGAAAAGGGTGTGGCGAACTTTGAAAAGTCATTCTCAACTCATACAAAATTCTTAAATTGCAAATGATAAATAAGGAATTTCATAAACTTTTTAGGAAGACATTTTAAAAATTTAGAAAAATCACCTGAAGGGTCAAAATGACTCAAATAGAATACAAATTATTGAGTGTAAGGGTTCTAAACAATATTAATTTGAAAAATAGCATCTCATTCATCCAGAATGATCTAACGGCAAACAAGATACCGTTGGAAAGGGAATTTGATGCCCTTTTATGAAAAAATATTAAAAAAATTCATGAAAATTTTTTAAGGTTTGAAAATGATTTCTCAAGTCATGACCATTATGCTGTTAATGCAAAATAAGGTAATTTTTTTGTTTTCTTAGGTTTTTTTGGACTAAACTCGAGCCATGGACATTTGAATGTTAGTGATAGGAAGGAATGAGTGACATAGGCTGAGTGACCTCATTTATACCATCTTGAATATGTTTGGGACAATAAAACAACCTATTAACCATATTACAAACATAAAGACTCTGGGCAAAAAAACTAAAACACAAAAAACTTTGAATAATAAATCATTTTATTTTTGAAAAACAGAACATTTAACAATTGATATTAATAATCATTGAATTTGAACATGAAAATTTTTCCTTTTTCCCAAGATTGGAAGACTAATGAATAGAAAATCTTAAGTCTATGTTAATCCATATTTATCAAGGTTAACATGGCCTTAACTTAGGAGTTTTTAGCAAAAAGATTTCTGGCAAGCAATAAACAAGCAGTTTGACAAAAATGTGATGAGATAAAGATGATATTCATGATAATAAAGATGGTAAGCATGTTCAAATACATAAATATGAATTTAAGCATAAAATGATAACAATCTATGAAGAGATGAGCGTGAGAATACATAGAGGTGTTAGTTAAATGCATGACATTAAGCCATAGAGATTTTATAAACATGCTTGAATAAAGGGGAAGAGCTTGTTGATAAAACATACTTTCAAAATGAACCAAGCACATAAATATGGAAGAACATGGCAGAGAGGTCAACAAATCATCAAAGATCCTAAGTCTACCACAACCAAGGCCACATGATGCATGAAAAACTTAAGATAGGGTTATGATCAGCATGTGAAGGTTTATTAGAATGATGTAAATGAAAAATCAAGCCAATAAAGAGAGAAATGATAGAAGATATACCCCAAAAGCTTTGAAAACCTTATTGATAATGTTGAGTGGAATAGACTTTTAATCTTATATCTCATTTTTTAGTCTTTCCTTACTATGATTTCATCTAAGAATGAGCTTGAAGGTCATTATATTAATGGAATGCTGTTTTATGAAGAATGGTGATGGTTTTGAAGGGTTTTAGGGTGGTTTTTGGAGGGTTTGAGGGAGAGCTATGGGAATAAATGTTTACTAAGTATGGAGGCTGATTTAAATGTGTGTAAAAGTCCTTTTGGCTAAGCTCATAACATACCTTAGCCATCAAAAGCCTAGCAAAGGTGAGGCATTCAGGACATTTGAAGTGTACTATATGACGAATCATTGTACAAGGAGCAACCTTTTAACATTTGGTTGGTTGAGTTAGAACTCTAGTAGTAATAACAAACCATGCATGATCTAATATAGTGAGTATGGTCAAGCTTGCTCTTTATAAATCCATGTCATAGCATGAAATGCCTTTGTAAAAAGATTAATGGACCATTCAAAAATGTTATAACCTAATATTTAAAGCCCAAAAATGAAGTCCGTATGACTTTTAAAAAGTTATATCTGATATTAGATGATACCAAATTTTTGTTTTATGCCATGTTGCAAAGGGGTGAAAATATCGATTTGGGCAAAATACACAAGAAGTATCAATACATAGCATATTGTATCGAAACGTATGGGTAAAAACCCAAAATGTATCTGTACAATAAAGATTGTATCGATGCATATAAAAAATGTATTGACACAATACCTTATGTATCAATACACTTTGGCCAAAAATAGAATTTTACCTATGACAAAATCTTGTATTAATACAATTGGCTCGTGTATTGATACAAAGAATAAGTTTTTGTATTTTGATGACATGAAGGCTTTATATCGCTACTTAAAGGATATGTGTCATTACATACTTATAGAAATATGAATTTTGCATACTTTTGCTCTTTGAACACCTTATCTTGACTAGAAATGATGAATGGCTGACCCATGCTTACTTAAATGGCCTTGATAACACCTCGGATATTGACCTTTGATGCCTTTTTTTTTTTTTACATTTTTTATATGGTCCCTAGACATTTCAAACCCTCCCTAAAAATTTTTTTGCCTAAAGACATAGCACCTGGTAGTCATCTCTATTTTTTATTTTTATTATTTTATTCTATTACCTTTCAATTATGTCTCAAGATGTCAGAAGTTAGTCCAAACAAAATGAAATGTCTACAACTGCCCCTCTTTAGCTATTGCTGAGTGTCAGGAACAAGGCAAAGACCAATAGACACCATTTTGTCAAGGGTATGTTTGATGATGCGATATGTTCCTGTGGTACAAAGACATAAAATTAATATCATGCAAAGATAACTATAATATTTTAGCATCAATTTTGACCTTTACAAGAAAGTGAAGTTTTAGTTTTTTATACGAGACTTAAACTACAATCTTAGGCTCAACCTATCCTAAGTTTGACCTAGAAGATGACAAAAGTGTTAAAAATTTAAAGTTAGACCTACCAGTGCTATTGGATTTGATTTTAAGACAAAGTTTTTGACAAAAAGGATAACTAGCAAACTAGACCTAGTAGACTTATTCGATTTAATCTTTCTAGCGTAGGCGAGATTGTTGGGACTAATCTACCAGTATCGCTAGCTTTAACATTTAGTAAAAATGGCCAATTAGCAAGCATTGACCTACCAAGATCACTAGGCTTAGACTTTTGACGATATAGGCTAATTAGCTAGGATTGACCTACTGACATCATTACGCTTTGATTTTTAATGATATGGGCCAATTAGTCAAGACTAACCTTATTGGTTTGGTATTAATAGGCTTTGACTTTTGATGACATAGGCCAATTATCTGAGCCTAACCTACTGGCATCATTAAGCTTTGATGTTTGATGACATAGACCAATAGCCTACTAGCATTATTTAGACCTAAGTCTCTTGAAATAGGCCAATTAGCTAAAACTAACCTACCAGCATTATTAGGCTTAACTCTCTTAACTAAGGCTAATTAGCCAAAACTAGCCTACTAGCATCATTACACTAATCTTTTTGACATGGGCCAATTATCCAAAACAAGCATACTGGTATCATTGGGCTTGACCTTTTTTTGATATGCCAATTAGCCAAAACTAGCCTACTGGTGTCATGGGCTTTGACTTCTAATGACATGGGTCAATTAGCAGAGATTGACCAGCCAACATCATTGGGCTTTGATTTTTGATGATATAGGCAATTAATCAAGACTGACTTATCGACATCATCTTGCTTAGACTTCTGATGACATGGGCTAATTCACCAAGACTAACCTACCAGAATCATCAGGTTTTTACTTCTGATGACATGGGCTAATTAACTGGGACTGGCCTACCAGCATCATTAGGCTTAACCTTCTTAACTAAGGCTAATTAGCTAAAACTATCCTGCTGACATCATTGGCTTAACTTTTGATGACATGGGCCAATTAGTTGGAACTAGCCTACCGACATTATTGGGCTTAGCTCTTTTGACTAGGTCCAATTAGTTAGAACTAGCCTACCAATATAATTGGGCTTAATTTTTTTTATTCAAGCTAATTAGCTGAAACTAGCCTACTAGCATCATTGGGTTTAACTCTTGACTGGTGCTAATTAGCTAGCCTACTAGCACCCTCGGGCTTGATTTTTAAGATGCAAAATCATAGAGAGATAGGTTTTGACTAAGCAACACTCTGATATACCAATTTTCTATGTTAAAGCTTTTTACCAAGAAATTCTTTAAGATTTGATAGATTCTATTGATGTGATGCTAAAATGAAGTTATACAATGACAATATAGATGCATGATGTGATGATGCAATATATGATGACATAAAGTCTAATACAAGAATGGACATTGTAAGTTATCTTTTTAGTTGAGAGCTCTGACAACTATTTCCCTGATGTCGTAGTTCGAGATGTTAACTTTAGACTTGATTGGCTTTGAGATCATGACTCTTCTTGGATGATTTGATGTTTGGGTGATTATTTTCTTGACTTAAGGTATCAGATGGGATCTTCTAAAAGGGTGAAAAATTGGGTGACCATGTTTTTTAACTTAGGATGCCTAATGACTTTTCTAACAATTTAAGGATTTAAGTTTCTTGATTTAGGATATGTGACGACATTTTATGAAAGAGTCTGTTATTTTTGTTGATAGTTTAAGTACTGGTGACTGTTGTTTATTTGTCTTGATTGGTTTGGTTAGTGTTTAGGTTTTGATGGGATTTTGACTAGGATGTAGGATTTGGCTCGGGTTAGTTTTAATAGTTTTTCATGATTGATGACTTTGGGAAGCCAAGAATGGTTTGACACACGATCACAATTGTAAGTGTGGAGTGTAGGAGGTTCATGATGTGACAATCAACACAGAAATAGAGCTTCTTGTGCTTTTTTCACCTTTCTAATATAATATCAAGAAATACTAATGCAACTTTTATTCTGTTAAATATTATGTATTAAATGACAAGCATAATGCAATGTAGATGTGATGCGAAAGGTTAAAAAGAAACAAGATAGCAATTCATTCTTGACAAGAAAGGTAATATAGTTACATTTACATTTGACAAAAGGTATAATGACGATAAAGCATGATGACAAAAAGTACTATTTTGGGTGATTGATGCCCCTAATAATTATGACAAGAACATTTCATTGGATGCATCTTGAGATCTTTCCTAAATAATTAACATGCCTGATATGAGCTAACTTTCTAAAAAACTCTAAGCTTGCTTCGTGCCATTTTGTAGTTACCTCAGACTTAGGTAGGTTTGGTGAAGCTTGATTTTGATTTGGCTAAGGTTGATATGATCTGACTAAGATTTTAACTTGGTTTAGTCAAGGTAGAATTGAGTTTGATTAGATATGGCCAGAGCTTGGTGAGGTTTGATTAAGTTTTTTTCTGATGAGTATTATGTAGGATCTGATTTGGCATAGATACAGTTTGATTTTGTTGTGATATATTGACACAAAGCGCCAAGAGTTCAAGATATTGACAAATTTTGACTAAAGACTTTTAAAGCTAACCCAAATGGTTGGGGTTTGGACTGGTTGTCACCATTGCGTCAAGAATTGATATGAAATGGTCATAGGTCTAGACTTTTGCAAATTGATTAAGAAAAAAAAAATTAACATTCCTCCACTTAGATTTCTTGAGATGTTGTCATGAAACTCACTCGCTTTGTAGATATGATAGTTTGACAATTGCTTATCTTGGCTACTAGCCCTTAGCTCTTAGGAGGTTGTTTGGAAAAGCCCTTTTGGTAAGTGCTGGTCCTAAATGAAGGGTGTTATTCTTAGAAGCATTCTGGTGGAGGTCTTAGAAAATTGACCTCTTGACTTGAATCGTGAAGGTTCTAAACATCTTGAGATTTAAAAAAGTCTTGTAGCCCTCTAATTAGATGGGATGATTTTCTCTTTTTGTGACAATTCAGGGAACATCAAAGATGGCTTTAGGATTTTTAATTTACTCTAGATAGCCCTTTTTGAGTTTTCACCTTAAAGCTTCATTCTTTTCTTTCTTGACTTTCTTTTTTAATCCATTTTTTGATGACTGCTTTATAATACCTCTCAAGGACACTTAAGATTTTTCCCAAAAGAGCAATTTCCAAAGAATAGGGTCATTAGTTTAAATAGCCATCCTTGATTGAGATAAACTTTTTGAGGTACATAATGTAAGCTAAGGTTCAAGGCTTCAAAGAAAAGGTATACATGCCCAAAATTTAGTGTTTATAGGTGACCAGATCAAGGATACTTTTTAGTATAAAGGTTTTTATCCCTTTTATTTTTGATGTCTTCATTTGTTTTTATTCTTGCCCTCTAGATTTGATCTTGGCTTTAACTTTTGATATGTTTGAATTTTTTCCTTTTCACTTTAATCTTGATTTTGCTTTTCTTTTTACCTTTCTCTTTTCTTTTTTTTTTTTTACGAAATTTTGAGTTTGATGACCTAGTACATCCCATATTTTCCCTTTACTGTCTGGTATTTTGATAATTGTAGAAGTGGGTATCTACCTTATTTCTCTTAAAATGCTTTTCATGCCCCAATGTAAAGGGTGATCCTTGATCAGTTTTTTGAAAGAATGAATTTATTAGGCTTAAAGGGGGTAGTAAAGGGAATGATTTTTGTAATTTGTGAATGGATGAAACAAAAAAGGTTGTCTTTCATTCCAAACACAACTATGTGAATTGATGAGTCATTTTTCAAGCAAATATGCTTTTAGAAAACATGTCAAATGTCTTGATCACATGATGTAGCATTCAGATTCATGCCTGCTGCTCTCTTCACTTTGCATTTGAAGGCATGTTCCTTAGAGTTGCTAATTTTCCCTAGCCATAAATGGTCTTGAGTTTCAGTTGACCAGAAAGAAAAGTTCAAGTGGCTTAGTAGCTCTGATGAAGAAAAGTTCAAGTGGCTTAGTAGCTCTACAGGCACAGGACCTCCCTCCAAATCTTTATTAGAATCAACTTCACCAATAAAGATTGATCATTTGAAATTGATCTCTGAAAGCTTATTAAAAGTATCCATGTCACTTTTGTCAATGGCCCTAAAAGGGTAAGAAATAGACAACGTAGACTAGAATATATAGACAAAGAGTTTGAGCAAAGGCAAAGAATAAAAATAGGCACATGAGATGAGATGCATTTGCAAGAGTCATTTTTATTGATAATATTCAATAAAAGATGCCATTACACAGGATCCTACATACTATTGGGCAGAAACAAGTAGATTTTTATTATTGACATTACATGAAAATAGACAATTAAAGCATAAAGGTTTCTAACACGACACTATTGTCAAGAATTGGTGAGTGAAAGTGGGTTTTATCACTTGGTTTTATTGGCCCTGGTCGATAAAACATATTTTATTAAGTTAGAATGGGTCTTATCACTTAGCTTTGATGGCCCTAGTTGATTATCAATGGCATTGACATGGGGGTCATTGATACTAATCATGTGAAGGGAACTCTTTCCTGATGAAGTCCAATCTCATGCAAATATTGGATTTTAAACAACATCAATATATAAACGCAATGGAAATAATAAACATAGAAATAATCAGACATCCCTGTGGATCTTTAGGGAAGGATTTACATATAGTAAACTATAAAATTTTAAGTTAAGATTTAACATCCATATGTTCAAGTTAACTTAAGTTTAAATGTCAAAATCCAAACACTAAAGCACCAAGAACTAGTTTCTTGAAAGATTCTTGAAGACCATAAGCAACATAAGTGTCCTACCTTTAATGGTTATCCATGAGGTGATTGTTGAAACCTTTTTGAGGCCTAGTGGTTCTCTAGTGCTAGCTAGAAGAGTTATCAACTCGTAACCAAAAGGTAACTTTGAATCTTGAATCAAACTAGAACCAAGAAAAGAGAATAGAGGAAGTTTACGCCAAGCACAAAATCTTTGAGGAAGATGGTGCAAACTAGGATTTGTGTTCAAGTTAGAATATTTTTAATAAAAACTAAATTTTATCTTATAAAATATTCTTTCAAGATATTTAGCAGCTTCATATCTCAAATTTAGGTTACAATTCTCTCTAAAGTTTAGGCCATCATATCTCAATCCTATTCCTAGTCGAATTTAAAATGGAATAGTTTTGACCTAATTAAAACTCCATAAATAAGTTAAACTTATTCTTTTTGTTTTAAGTTAATTAAATGGTCAGCTATTCATCCCTTTACCTGGTTGAATTCCCCTTTTTTATTAGGCCAATTAAATTAGCCCAATAAGCTTGGGCTATAAGCATGGATAATGGCGCAATGTAAGGGATTTTGGGTTATACTTGTGCTTCCATGAATTTATTCCAATTAATTTAATTTTATTGATTCTAAATAAATAATATTTATTTAATAAATATAATCAAATGATTGTAAAAGATTAAATAAATAATTTGGAAACATAAATTAGCTAGTACATACACATCTCTATGGATTTTATCATTATAAAATCCTTAATTTAGTTTAAACTATTTTTAACTTAATTTTAATATTGTTTAATATTAATTATCAAATAATAAATATTTTAACAATATTCAAGGGATTATAAACAAATTATTGGGATAGAAAATTTTGATTCTTAATAAAATCCCAAGTCTAGGTGAAATCCTATTTCAACTATAACTAATGTTTATCCAGCTTTAAAGTTCATGTCTCAATTTAAACATTATTTTAATAAGACAATCTCATTATTATTATCTTAATTAGACAACAAAAATCTTGATTTCACAAATCTAATTTCATCCCAAATAATTAAACTCATTCAATTAAGTCATTCACTTAAATTACCATTTATTTATTTAGTCATACTAAATTAAATCTTGAATTTAATCCAATAGTTTAACCTTATTGTATGTGAACCATTAGGTTCCCAACATATTGGTAATAGACATAAATAATCTCTTTAATCATGTTTATAGATCAAGAGTAGGATCGAGCAACCAATCATGACCACTTAAATGTTGAAGAGTTAGTGTGACCTTACGAAAACCTTCTAGTAACCAACCTATCAGTGTAGGACTATCCTTTCACAATATATCTTAGATTGAGGATGAGCATGGTGTAGTGTATGCCCAAACCTCTATCTATATTAGTTCTCCCAAGTCATGGTTAATGTTCATGGATCTATGAGGAACTATTCCTTATAATCCAAATATATGCTGTGGCCAAAGACTTTAATTATTAACCATAGTTAAGAACACTTAAGATATGTCTCCAATGTCACTTGGAGTGGTGAATCCTCTTTGGATCATTCATTCATCTACTATATGATTTATTTTATACCCAAAACCACCCTATCATAGGCATCCTTCTATTATAAGGTATCATGAGTACCCAAGTTTGTCTAATTTGACAGATAAACTTTAATTATAAGGAAAATAGAGAGAAAAAAGCTTTTCTTGCAAATCCAGAGCAACACTATTGTGTATGCCAATATGGAGAATATAATTGTAGTGCCCATAACAAAAAGAATGGAGATTATTACGAGTATCGATGCTTGTCCCATTTCACGAGCGAACATGAATTATAAGGAAAATGATGGAGAGAAAAGATTCTCTTGCAAATCCAAAGCGTCAATATCATGTATCCTAATGGGGAGAACATGATTGCAGTGCCCATAACAAAATTAATGGAGATTATTACGGTACCCAAGTTTATCTCATTTCACGGTTGAACTTTGATTATTGGGAAAATGGTGAAAGAAAAACTTTTCTTTCAAATCTAAAGCATCAATATCATGTATCCCAAAGTGGAAAACATGATTGTAATGCTAATAAATAAAAAAAAATGAAAATAATTATAGGTATCCAAGTTTGCCTTATTTTAGAGATAAACTTTGAATATAAGGAAAATGCTAGAAAGAAAGCTTTTCTTGTAAATCTAATGTATGAATATCGTGAATCAGAACGAGGAGGACATGATTGTAGTGCCAATAACAAAAACAATGAAGATTATTATGAGTATCTAGGTTTGTCGCATTTCCCAAAAGAACTTTGATCACAAGGAAAATGGTGGAAAAAAAGTTTTTCTTGTAAATCCAAAGCATCAATATCATATTTAGTGCCCAAAACAAAAGGAATGGAGATTCTTACAATTACCAAAGTTTGTCCCATTTCACAGATGAACATTAATTACGAGGAAAATGGTGGAAAGAAAAGCCCTTCTTGCAAACCCAATGCATCAATATTGTTTATCCTCATGTGGAAAACATGATCGTAGTGTCAATAACAAAAAGAATGGAGATTTTTATGTGTATTCAAGTTTGTGTCTTTTCAAAGATAAGCTCTGATTATAAGGAAAATGGTGGAAAGAAAGCTTTTCTTGCAAATCCAAAGCATCAATGTTGTGTGTCCTAATAAGGAAAATGTCATTGTAGTGCCAATAACAAAAAGAATAGAGATTATTATGAGTATCCAAGTTTGTTTTATTTCATGAATGAGCTTTGATTAGAGGAAAATGGTGGTAAGAAAAGCTTTTCTTAGGAATCCAAAGCATCAATATTATGCATCCAATTGTGGAGAACATGATTGTAGTGCCAACAACAAAAAGAATGGAGATTATTATAGGTATCCAAATTTGTCTCATTTTATAGATGAACTTTGATTATAAAGAAAATAGAGGAAAGAAAGCTTTTTTAATGGGGAGAACATGATTGTAGTGCCAATAACAAAAAGAATGGAGATTATTATGTTTTTCCAAGTTTGTCTAATTTCAGGGATGAACTTGGTTATAAGTAAAATGGTGGAAAGAAAAACTTTTCTTGCAAATCCAAAGCATCGATATCATGCATCCTAATATGGAGAACATGATTGGAGTGCCCGTAAGAAAAAGAATAGAGATTATTATGAGAATCGAAGTTTGTACCATTTCACTGGTGAACATTAATTACAAGGAAAATGGTGGAAAGAAAAGCTATTTTTGCAAATCCAAAGAATCAATATTTGCATCCCAACGATGACAACATGATTGTAGTTTCGATAACAAAAAGAATAGAGATTATTATGAGTATCCATGTTTGCATCATTTTTTGAATAAACTTTAATTATGAGTATCCATGACAAAAAGAATAAAGGTTATTATGAGCATCAAACTTTGTCTCATTTCACAGGTGAACATTATTTACAAGGAAAATGGTGGAAAGAAAAGCTTTTCTTGCAAATCCAAAGCATCAATGTCGTGTATCCCAATATGGAGAACATGATTGTAGTTCCCATAACGAAAAGAATGGGCATATTACAAGTATTGAAGTTTGTCCCATTTCATGCGTGAACCTTAACTGCATGGAAAATGGTGGAAATAAAAGCTTTTCTTGGAAATCCAAAGTGCCAAGTCATGTATCCCAATGTGGAGAACATGATTGTAGTGCGAACAACAAAAAAAATGTAGATTATTATGGCTATCCAAGTTGTGTAATTTCACAGATAAACTTTAATTATAAGGAAAATGGTGCAAAGAAAATCTTTTCTAGCAAATCCAAAGCGTTAATATCATGTATACCAAAGGGGAGAACATGGTTGTCGTGCCCATAACAAAAAGAATGGAGATTATTATGAGTATCGAAGTTTATCCCATTTCACGAGTGAACATTAATTACAAGGAAAATAGTTGAAAGAAAAGCATTTCTTGCAAATCCAAAGCTTCAATATCATGTTACCCAATGTGGGGAACATTATTGTAGTGCCTATAATGGTAAGAATGGAGATTATTACGAATATCAAAGTTTGTTCCATTCCATGGGTGAACATAAATTACAAGGAAAATGGTGGAAGGAAAAGCTTTTCTTCCGAATCCAAAGCATCAATATCATGTATCCCAATGGGGAGAACATGATTATAGTGCCCATAACAAAAAGAATGGAGATTATTATGAGTATCTAAGTTTATCCCATTTCACGGGTGAACGTTAATTACAGGGAAAATGGTCGAAAGAAAAGCTTTTCTTGCAAATCCGAAGCATAGATATCATGTATCCCAATATGGAAAACATGATTTTAGTGCTAATAACAGAAATAATAAAGATTATTATGGGTATCCAAGTTTATGTTATTTCATGGATGAATTTTAATTATAAGGAAATTGGTGCAAAGAAAAGCTTTTGTTGCAAATCCAAAGCTTTAATATCGTGTATCCAGTGTGGAGAACATGATTATAGTGCCTGTAACAAAAAGACTGGAGATTATTATGAGTATCCAAGTTTGCCTCATTTCATGGATGAACTTTGCTTTTGTGGAAAATGGTGGAAAGAAAAGCGTTTCTTGCAAATCCAAAGCATCACTTTAATGTATCCTAATGGGGAGAACATGATTGTAGTGCCCATAACCAAAAGAATGAAGATTATTATGAGTATCAAAGTTTATCCAAATTCATGGGTGAACATTGATTATAAGGAAAATGGTGAAAGAAAAGCTTTTTTTTTCAAATCCAAAGCGTCTTTATCATGTATCCCAATGAGGAGAACATGATTGTAGTGCTAATAACAAAAAGAATTGAGACTATAATGGGTATCCAAGTTTGTGTCATTTCATGGATGAACTTTACCTAATATGGAAAACATTATTGCAGTGCCCATAATAATAAGAATGGAGGTTATTGCAGTATCAAAGTTTGTCCCATTCCATGGGCGAACATAAATTACAAGGAAAATGGTGGAAAGTAAAGCTTTTCTTATGAATCCAAAGCATCAATATCATGTATCCCAGTAGGGGGAACGTGATTGTAGTACCCATAACAAAAAGAATAGAGATTATTATGAGTATCTAAGTTTGTCCCATTTCACAGTGAACATTAATTTCACGAAAATTCATTGAAAGAAAAGCTTTTCTGGCAAATCCAAAGCATTAATATTACGTATCCCAATGTGGAGAACATGATTGTAGTGCTAATAACAGAAAGAATGGAGATTATTATGGGCATCCAAGTTTGTGTTATTTCACAGATGAACTTTAATTATAATGAAAATGGTGCGAAGGAAAGCTTTTCTAGCAAATCCAAATTATCAATATCGTGTATCACAATGTGAAGAACATAATTGTAGTGCCTATAACAATAAGAATAGAGATTATTATGTGTATCAAAGTTTGCCCATTGCACGGGTGGACATTAATTACCAAAGCTTTTCCTGCAAACCTAAAGTATCAATATCATATATCCCAATGGTGGGAACATCGTTGTAGTGCCCAAAATAAAAACAATGGAGATTACTACGGGTATTAAAGTTTGTCTCATTTCAGGGGTGAGCATTATTTACAAGGAAAACAGTGGAAAGAAAAGCTTTTCTTGCAAATCCAAATCAATGTCATGTATTCCAAAGGGGAGAACATGATTGCAGTGTCTATAACAAAAAGAATGAAGATTATTTGGAGTATTGAAGATTGTCCCATTTCACTGGTGAACGTTAACTACATGGAAAATAGTGGATATAAAAGCTTTTCTCGAAAATCCAAAGTGTCAATATTGTGTATCCGAATATGGAGAAAGTGATTGTAGTGCCAACAGCAAAAAAAATGTAGACTATTATGGGCATCCAAGTTTGTGTCATTTGATGGATGAACTTTAACTATAAGGAAAATGGCACAATGAAAAGCTTTTCTAGCAAATCCAAAGCATCAATATCATGTATCCCAATGGGGAGCCATGATTGTAGTGCCCATAACAAAAATAATGCAGATTATTATGAGTATCGAAGGTTGTCCTATTTCATGGGTGAACATTAATTAAAAGAAAAATGGTTGAAAGAACAGCATTTCTTGCAAATCCAAAGTAACAATATCGTGTTAACCAATATGGAGAACATGATCCTAGTACCCATAACAGTAAGAATGGATATTATTATGAGTATCAAAGTTTGTCCTATTCCATAGGTAAACATAAGTTACAAGGAAAATGGTGGAAGGAAAAGCATTTCTTGCAATACCAAGCATCAATATCATGTATCCCAATGGGGAGAACATGATTGTAGTGCCCATTACAAAAATAATGGAGGTTATTATGAGTATCTACATTTGTCCCATTTCATGGGTGAACTTTAATTACAGGGAAAATGGTGGAAAGAAAAGATTTTCTTGTAAATCCAAAGCATCAATATCATGTATCCCAATAGGGAGAACATGATTGTAGTGCCTATAACAAAAAGAATGGAGATTATTATGAGTATCTACGTTTACCCTATTTCATGGATAAACTTTGACTATGAGGAAAATGGTGGAAAGAAAAGCTTTTCATGCAAATCCAAAGCATCGATATCATGTATCCCAATAGGGAGAACATGATTGCAGTGCCTATAACAAAAAGAATAGAGACTATTATGAGTATCGAAGTTTATCCTATTTCATAGGTAAACATTGATTACAAGGAAAATTGTGAAAAGAAAAGCTTTTTTTTTTTTAAATCCAAAGCCTTTATATCATGTATCCCAATATGGAGAACATGATTGTAGTGCCAATAACAAAAAGAATTAAGATTATTATGGGTATCCAAGTTTGAGACATTTCATGGATGAACTTTAATTATAAGGGAAATGGTGCAAAGAAAAGGTTTTCTAGCAAATCCATAGCATCAATATCCTGTATCCCAATATAGAAAACATGATTGTAGTGCCCATAACAATAAGATGGAGATTATTACGAGTATCCAAGTTTGTCCTATTTCACGGGTGAACATTAATTACAACGAAAATGGTGGAAAGCAAAGCTTTTCTTGCAAACCCAAACAATCAATATCATGTATCCCAATGAGGAGAACATGATTGTAGTGCCCATAACAAAAGAATGGAGGTTATTATGAGTATCTAAGTTTGTCCCATTTCACAAGTGAACGCTAATTATAGGCAAAATAGTGAAAAGAAAAGTTTTTCATGCCAATCCAAAGCGTCAATGTTGTGTATCCCAATGTGGAGAACATGATTACAGTGCCAATAACAAAAAGAATAGAGATTATTATAGGTATCCAAGTTTGTGTTATTTAATAGATGAACTTTAATTATGAGGAAAATAGTGCGAAGAAAAGCTTTTCTAGCAAATTTAAAGCATCAATGTTGTGTATCCCAATGTGGAGAACATGATTATAGTGCCAATAACAAAAAGAATGGAGATTATTATGAGTATCCAAGTTTGCCTCATTTCATTCATAAACTTTCATTATGAGAAAAATGGTGGAAAGAAAAGCTTTTCTTGCAAATCCAAAGCATCGATATCATGTATCCCAATGGGGAGAACATGATTGTAGTGCCCATTACAAAAAGAATGAAGATTGTTACGAATATCAAAATTTGTCCCATTTTATAATTGAACATTGATTACATGGAAAATGGAGGAAAGAAAAGCTTTTCTTTCAAATCCAAAGCATCTATATCGTGTATCCCAATGTGGAAAATATAATTGTTATGCAAATGACAAAAGGAATTGAGATTATTATAGGTATCCAAGTCTGAGTCAATTCACGGATGAACTTTAATTATAAGGAAATTGGTGTAAAGAAAAGCTTTTCTAGCAAACCCATAGCCTCAATATCGTGTATCCTGATGTGGAGAACATGATTGTAATACCAACAACAAAAAGAATGTAGATTATTATGGGTATCCAAGTTTGTGCCATTTCACGGATAAACTTTAATTATAACAAAAACGGCATGAGGAAAAGCTTTTCTAGCAAATCCAAAGCTTCAATGTCGTGTATACCAATATGGAGAACATGATTTTAGTGCTAATAACAAAAAGAATGGAGGATATTATGAGTATCTAAGTTTGTCTCATTTCACGGATAAACTTTGATTATGAGAAAAATGGTGGAAAAAAAAGCTTTTCTTATAAATCTAAACATCAATATCGTTTATCCCAACGTGGAGCACATGATTATAGGGCCAAAAACAAAAAGAATGAGGATTATTATAGGTACCCAAGTTTGTATCATTTCTCAGATGAACTTTGAATATAAGGAAATGGTGGAAAGCAAATCTTTTCTAGCAAATCCAAACCATCAATATCGTGTATCCCAATATGGAGAACATGCTATAATGCCAATAAGAAAAAGAATAGAGATTATTATAAGTGTACAAGTTTGTCTCATTTCACGGATGAACTTTGATTATAAGGAAAATAGTGTAAAGAAAAGCTTTTCTTGCAAATCCAAAGTGTCAATATCATTTATCAAAATGTGGAGAACATGATTGTAGTGCCAATAACAAAAAGAATGGCGATTATTATGAGTATCCAGGTTTGTCTCTTTTCTCAGATGATAACTTTGATTATAAGGAAAATGGTGAAAAGAAAAGCTTTTCTAGCAAATCCAAAGCATGAATATCGTGCATCCCAATAGGGAAAACATGATTGTAACACCTATAACAAAAAGAATGGAGATTATTACGAGTATCGAAGTTTGTCCCACTTCACGAAACATGATTGTAGGGCCCATAATAAAAAGAATAGAGATTTTTATGTGTATCAAAGTTTGTCCCTTTTCACGGGTGAACATTAATTACATGGAAATTGGTGGAAAGAAAAGCTTTCCTTGCAAATCAAAGGCATCAATATCATGTATCCTAATGGGGAGAACATGATTGTAAAGCCCATAATAAAAAGATTAGAGATTATTACGAGAATCAAAGTTTATCTCATTTCACGGGTGAAGAATAATTACAAGGAAAATAGTGGAAATTCTTGCAAATCCAAAGCATCAATATCCTTTAAGCCAATTTGGGAAACATGATTGCGGTGCCCATAACAGTAAGAATAAAGATTATTACGAGTATCAAAGTTTGTCCCATTTCACGAGTGAATATTAATTACATGGAAAATGGTGGAAAGAAAAGATTTTCCTGCAAATCCAAAGCATCAATGTCATGTATCTAAATAGGGATAACATGATTGTAGTGCCCAACACAAAAAGAGTGAAGCTTATTAGAGTATCGAAGTTTGCCTTATTTCACTAGCGAACATTAATTACAAGAAAAATGATGGAAAGAAAGCTTTTCTTGCAATCTAAAGCATCAATATCGTGTTTCCTAATGGGGAGAACATGATTGTAGTGCCCATAACAAAAAGAATGGAGATTATTACCAGTATCGAAGTTTGCCCATTTCATGGGTGAACATTAATTGCAAGGAAAATGGTGAAGGAAAAGCTTTTCTTGCAAATCTAAAGTGTCAATATCATGTATCCCTTATGGAGAACATGATTGTAATGCCAATAATTGGAGGAATGGAGAGTATGATGAGCATCCAAGTGTGTCTCGTTTCACAGATGAACTTTGTTTATAAGGAAAATGCTGGAAAAGAAAGCTTTTCTTGCAAATCCAAAGCATCAATATCGTTTATCCTAATATAGAGAACATGATTGTAGTGCCAATAACAAAAAAATAGAGATTATTGTGAGCATCCAAGTTTGTCTCAATTCACCAATGAACTTTGATTATGAGGAAAATGGTGGAAAGAAAAGCTTTTCTTGTAAATCCAAAGCATCAATATCATTTACCCAATGTGGAGGACATGAATGTAGTGCGAATAATAAAAAGAATGGTGATTATTATGAGTATCTAGGTTCATCCCATTTCTCAGATGAACTTTCATTATAAGGAAAAAGGTGGAAAGAAAAGCTTTTCTTGAAAATCCATAGCATCAATATCGTGTACGCCAAAGTAGAGAACAAGACTATAGTGCCAATAACAAAAAGAATGGTGATTATGTTGAGTATCCAAGTTTATCTCATTTCACAAATGAACTTTGATTATAAGGAAAACGGTGGAAAAAAAAGTTTTTCTTGCAAATCCAAAGCATCAATATCGTGTATCCCGATGTGGAAAACAAGATTGTAATGCCAGTAACAAAAAGAATGGTGATTAAGATATGTATCCAAGTTTGTCTCATTTCACGAATGAACTTTGATTATAAGGAAAATGGTGGAAATGAAGTTTTTCTTGCAAATCCATTACATCAATATCATGTATTCCAATGTGGAGAACATGATTGTAGTGCCAATAACAAAATGAATAGAGATAATTATGAGTTTTAGGTTTGTCTCATTTCATGGATTATCTTTGATTAGGGGGAAAATGGCAAAAAGAAAAGCTTTTCTTGCAAATCCAAAGCATTAATATCGTTTATCCCAATATGGAGAACTTGATTGTAGTGCCAATGACAAAAAGAATGGAGATTATTATGAGTATCCAAGTTTGTCTCATTTCCTAGATAAACTTTAATTATAAGGAAAGAGGTGGAAAGAAAACCTTTACTGGCAAATAGAAAGCATCAATATCATATATCCTAATATGGTGAACATGATTGTAGTGCCGATAACAAAGAGAATGGAGATTATTATGAGTATCCAAGTCTATCTCATTTCATGGATGAACTTTAATTATAAGAAAAATGGTGGAAAGGAAAGCTTTTCTTACCAATCCAAAGCATCAATATCGTTTATCCCAATATGAAGAACATGACTGTAATGCCAATAAAAAAAAGAATGGAGACTATTATGAGTATCCAAGTGTCTCATTTCATGGATGAACTTTGATTATGTGAAAAATTATGGAAAATAAAGCTAATCTTGCAAATCCAAAGCATCAATATCACTTATCCTAATGAGGAGAACATGATTGTAATGCCAATAACAAAATGAATGGAGATTATTGTGAGTATCCAGGTTTACATCATTTCTCGGATGAACTTTGATTATAAGGAAATAGTGGGAACGAAAAACTTTTCTAGCAAATCCAAGGCATTAATATAGTGAATCCCCATGCGGAGAACATGATTGTAGTGCAAATAGCAAAAAGAATTGGAGATTATTATAAGTATCCAAGTTTGTCAAATTTCACGGGTGAACTTTGATTATAACGAAAATAGGGGAAAAGAAAGCTTTTCTTGCAAAACCAAAGCATTAATATCGTTTATCCCAATGCAGAGAATGTGATTGTAGTGCCAATAACAAAAAAAATGGATATTATTATGAGTATCTAAGTTTGTCTCATTTCATGGATGAACTTTGATTTTGAGGAAAATAGTGGAAAGAAAAGTTTTTCTTGCAAATCCAATGCATCAATATAATTTACCCAATGTGCGGAACATGATTATAGTGCCAATAACAAAAAGAATGGTGATTATTATGAGTATCTAGGTTTGTCTCATTTATAAGATTAACTTTAATTATAAGGAAAACAATGGAAAGAAAAGCTTTTCTAGCAAATCCAAAGCATCAATATCTGTATCCTAAAGTGGAGAACAGGATTGTAGTGACAATAACAGAAAGAATGGAGACTATTATGAATATCCCACTTTTTCTTATTTCTCGGATGAACTTTAATTATAAGGAAAATGATAGAAAGAAAAGCTTTTCTTACAAATCCAAAGCTTCAACATTGTGTATCCTAATGCAGAGAACATGATTGCAGTGCCCATAACAAAAAGAATAGAGATTATTACCAGTATGGAAGTTTGTCCCATTTAATGGGTGATCATTAATTACAAGAAAATTAGTGGAAAGAAAATCTTTCCCTGTGAATCCAAAGCATTAATAGCGTGTATCCTAATAAGGA
The DNA here is from genome assembly GCA_038382025.1 of Adansonia gregorii. Lineage (NCBI taxonomy): Eukaryota > Viridiplantae > Streptophyta > Magnoliopsida > Malvales > Malvaceae > Adansonia > Adansonia gregorii. The sequence goes on along the minus strand of JBBYHO010334704.1, from coordinate 8,435 downwards.
GAACATCGTTGTAGTGCTAATAACAAAAAGAATGGAGATTACTACCAGTAAGGAAGTTTGTCCCATTTCATGGGTGAGCATTAATTACAAGAAAACTAGACGAAAGAAAAGCTTTTCTTATGAATCCAAAGCATCAATATCGTGTACCCCAATGAGGATAACATGATTACAGTGCCAATAACAAAAAGAATGGAGATTATTACCAGTATGGAAGTTTGTCCCATTTTCTGGGTGAGCATTAATTACAAGAAAACTGGTGGAAAAAAAAGCTTTTCATGCGAATCCAAAGCATCAATATCATGTATCCTAATGAGGAGAACATGATTGTAGTGCCAATAACAGAAAGAATGGAGATTGTTATGAGTATCAAACTTTGTCCCATTTCTTGGATGAACTTTGATTATAAGGAAAATGTTAGAAAGAAAAGTTTTTCTTACAAATCCAACGCATTAATATCATGCATCCCAATGGGGAGAAGATGATTGCAATGCCCATAAGAAAAAGAATGGAGATTATTACTAGTATAGAAGTTTGCCCCATTTAATGGGTGATCATTAATTACAAGAAAATTAGTGGAAAGAAAATCTTTCCCTGTGAATCCAAAGCATTAATAGCGTGTATCCTAATAAGGAGAACATCGTTGTAGTGCTAATAACAAAAAGAATGGAGATTACTACCAGTAAGGAAGTTTGTCCCATTTCATGGGTGAGCATTAATTACAAGAAAACTAGACGAAAGAAAAGCTTTTCTTATGAATCCAAAGCATCAATATCGTGTACCCCAATGAGGATAACATGATTACAGTGCCAATAACAAAAAGAATGGAGATTATTACCAGTATGGAAGTTTGTCCCATTTTCTGGGTGAGCATTAATTACAAGAAAACTGGTGGAAAAAAAAGCTTTTCATGCGAATCCAAAGCATCAATATCATGTATCCTAATGAGGAGAACATGATTGTAGTGCCAATAACAGAAAGAATGGAGATTGTTATGAGTATCAAACTTTGTCCCATTTCTTGGATGAACTTTGATTATCAGGAAAATGGTAGAAAGAAAAGTTTTTCTTACAAATCCAACGTATTAATATCATGCATCCCAATGGGGAGAAGATGATTGCAATGCCCATAAGAAAAAGAATGGAGATTATTACCAGTATAGAAGTTTGCCCCATTTAATGGCTGGGCATTAATTACAAGAAAATTGGTGGAAAGAAAAGCTTTTCTTACAAATGCAAAGCACCAATATTATGTATGCCAATGAGGAGAACATGATTGTAGTGCCAATAAAAAAAAATAGGAATTATTATAAGTATCTAAGTTTGTCTCATTTCATGGATGGACTTTGATTATGAGGAAAATGGTGGAAAGAAAAGCTTTTCTTGCAAATCCAAAGCATCAACGTCATTTATCTTGATAGGGAGAACATGATTGTAGTGCCCAACACAAAAAGAATGAAGATTATTATGGGCATCCAAGTTTATGCTATTTCACGGATGAACTTTAATTATAAGGAAAATGGTGCAAAGAAAAGCTTTGCTCACAAATTCGAAGCATCAATATTGTGTATCCCAATGTGGAGAACATGATTGTAGTGCTAATAACAAAAAGAATGGAGATTATTATGGGCATCCAAGTTTGCCTAATTTCATGGATAAACCTTGATTATGGGGAAAATGGTGGAAAGAAAAGCTTTTCTTGCAAATCCAAAGCATCGATATAATGTGGCCCAATGGGGAGAACATTATTGTAGTGCCCATCACAAAAAGAATGGAGATTATTATGAGTATCCAAGTTTGCCCCATTTCACAGGTGAATGTTAATTACAGGGAAAATAGTGGAACAAAAGGGCTTTTTGTGCAAATCCAGAGCGTCAATATTGTGTTTCCCAATGTGGAGAACATGATTAGAGTGCCAATAATAAAAAGAATGCAGATTATTATGGGTATCCAAGTTTATGCTATGTCACAGATGAACTTTAATTTTAAGGAAAGTGGAGCAAAGAAAGCTTGCTTGCAAATTCAAAGCATCAATATCGTGTATCCAAATATGGAGAACATGATCATAGCGCCTATAACAAAAAGCATAAAGATCATTATGGGTATCTAAATTTATCTCATTTCACAGATGAATTATAATTATAAGGAAAATAGTGAAAGGAAAAGCTTTTCTAGCAAATCCAAAGCATTAATATCTGTCTCCCAGTGTGGAGAACATGATTATAGTGCCAATAACAGAAAGAATAGAGATTGTTATGAGTATCCAACTTTGTCTTGTTACTTGGATGAACTTTAATTATAAGGAATATGATAGAAAGAAAAGCTTTTCTTGCAAATCCATATCCCAATGTGGAGAACATGATTGCAATGCCGATAACAAAAAGAATGGAGATTATTACCAGTATGGAAGTTTATCCCATTTAATGGGTGAGTATTAATTACAAGAAAGTTGGTGAAAAAAATCTTTTTTTGTGAATCCAAAGCATCAATATCATGTATCCTAATGAGGGGAACATGATTGTAGTGCTAATAACAAAAAGAATTCATGGGTGAACATTAATTACAAGAAAACTGCACGAATGAAAAGCTTTACTTACGAATCCAAAGCATCAATATTGTGTATCCCAATGAGGATAACATGATTATAGTGCCAATAACAAAATGAATAGAGATTATTGCAAGTATGGAAGTTTGTCCCATTTCATGGATGAGCATTAATTACAAGAAAACTAGTGGAAAGAAAAGCTTTTCATGCGAATTCAAAGCATCAATATTGTGTATCCTAATAAGGAGAACATGATTGTAGCGCCAATAATAGAAAGAATAGAGATTGTTATGAGTATCGAACTTTATCTTATTTCTCGGATGAACTTCAATTATAAGGAAAATGGTAGAAAGAAAAGATTTTCTTGCAAATCCAAAGCATCAACATTGTGTATCCTAATAGGGAGAAGATGATTGCAATGCCCATAACCAAAAGAATGGAGATTATTACCAGTATAGAAGTTTGCCCCATTTCATGGGTGAGCATTAATTACAAGAAAATTGGTGGAAAGAAAAGCTTTTCTTACAAATCCAAAGCATCAATATTGTGTATCCTAATGAGGAGAACATGATTGTAATGCCAATAACAAAAAGAATGGGGATTATTATAGGTATCTAAGTGTGTCTCATTTCGTGGATAGACTTTGATTATGAGGAAAATGGTGGAAAGAAAAGCTTTTCTTACAAATCCAAAGCATCAATGTCATGTATCCCAATGGGGAGAACATGATTGTAGTTCCTAACACAAAAAGAATAGAGATTATTATGAGTATCAAAGTTTGTCCCATTTCACGGGAGAACAATGATTACAAGGAAAGTGGTGGAAGGAAAAGCATTTCTTGTAAACCCAAAGCATGAATATCATGTATCCCAAAGTGGAGAACATGATTGTATTGCCCATAACAATAAGAATGGAGATTATTATGCGTGTCGAGGTTTGTTACATTTCACGGGTGAACATTAATTACAAGGAAAATGGTGTTAACAAAAGCTTTTCTTGCAAACCTAAAGTGTCAATACCATGTATCCTAATAGGGAGAACATGACTATAGTGCCCTTAACAAAAAGAATAGAGATTGTTATGAGTATAAAAATTTGTCCTATTTCACGGGTGAACATTAATTACAGGGAAAATGGTGGAAAGAAGGGCTTTTCTTTCAAATCCAAAGCATCAATATCGTGTATCGTAATATGAAGAATGTGATCGTAGTGCCAATAACAAAAAGAATAACGATTATTATGGGCATCCAAGTTTGTCTCATTTCACGGATGAACTACAATTATAAGGAAAATAGTGGAAAGAAAAGCTTTTGTAGCAAATCCAAAGCATCAATATCGTGTATCCCAATATGGAGAACAAGATTGTAGTGCCAATAATAGAAAGAATGGACATTGTTATGAGTATCCAACTTAGTCTCATTTCTTGTATGAACTTTGATTATGAGGAAAATGGTAGAAAGAAAGCTTTTCTTGCAAATCCAAAGCATCAATATCATATATCCTAATGGGAAAAACATGATTGTAGTGCCCATAACAAAAAGAATGGAGATTATGATGAGTATCTATGTTTATCCCATTTCACAGGTGAATGTTAATTATAGGAAAAATAGTGGAAAGAAAGGCTTTTTGTGCAAATCGAAAGTCCAATATTATGTATCCCAATATGGAGAACATGATTATATTGCCAATAACAAAAAGAATGAAGATTATTATGGGTATCCAAGTTTATGTTATTTCATAGATGAATTAGAAGGAAAGTGGAACAAAGAAAAGCTTTTCTAGCAAATCTGAAGCATCAATATTGTGTATCCCAATATGGAAAACATGATGTAGTGCCAGTAACAAAAAGAATAAAAATTATTGTGAGTATCCACGTTTGCCTCATTCTATTGATGAACTTTGAGTATAAGGAAAATGGTGGAAAGAAAAGCTTTTCTTGCAAATCCAAGGCATCGATATCATGTATTCCAATAGGGACAACATGATTTTAGTGCCCATAACAAAAAGAATGGAGATTATTATGAGTATCCATGTTTGTCACATTTCACTGGTGAATATTGATTACAAGGAAAATGGAGGAAAAAAAAAGCTTTTCTTTCAAATCCAAAACATCTATATCATGCATGCCAATGTGGAGAACATGATTGCAGTGTGAATAACAAAAAGAAGTGAGATCATTATGGGTATCCAAGTTTGGGTCAATTCACAGATGAACTTTATTTATAAGGAAAATGGTGCAAAAAAAAGTTTTTCTAGAAAATCCGTAGCATCAATATCGTGTATCCAAATGTGGAAAACATGATTGTAGTGCCAACAACAAAAAGAATGTAGATTACTAGGGGTATCCAAGTTTGTGTCATTTCACGAATGAACTTTAATTATAAGGAAAATGGTGATAAGAAAACCTTTTCTAGCAAATCCAAAGCATCAGCGTTATGTACCCTAATGGGGAGAACATAATTGTAGTGACCAAAGCAAAAAGAACGGAGATTATTATGAGTATCAAAGTTTTTCCCATTTCACTAGTAAACATTAATAACAAGGAAAATGGTTGAAAGAAAATTATTTATTGCAAATCCAAAGCATCAAAATTGCATTACCCAATGTGGAAAACATGAATGTAGTGCCCAAAACCAAAAAAAAGTAGAAATTATTACCAGTATCCAAGTTTGTCGCATTTCACAGGTGAGCATTGATTACAAGGAAAATGGAGGAAAGAAAAGCTTTTCTTTCAAATCCAAAGCGTCTATATCGTGTATCCCAATGTGGAGAACATGATTGTAGTGTGAATAACAAAAGTAATTGACAATATTGTGGGTATCCAAGTTTGAGTCAATTCATGAATGAACTTTAATTATAAGGAAAATGGTGCAAAGAAAAGCTTTTCTAGCAAATCCGAAGCATCAATATTATGTATCCCAATATGGAGAACATGATTGTAGTGCCAGTAACAAAAAGAATGGAGATTATTTTAAGTATCCAAGTTTGCCTAATTTCATGGATGAGACTTGATTGTAAGGAAAATGGTGGAAAGAAAAGCTTTTCTGGCAAATCTAAAGCATCGACATCATGTATCCTAATGGGGAGAACATGATTGTAGTGCCCATAACAAAAAGAATGGAGATTATTATGAGGATCGAAGTTTGTCCTATTTCATAGGTGAACATTGATTACAAGGAAAATGGATGAAAGAAAAGTATTTCTTGCAAATCCAAAGCACCAATATCTCGTTACCTAATATGGAGAACATGACTATAGTGCCCATAGCAATAAAAATGGAGATTATTACGTGTATCGAAGTTTATCCTATTTCATGGGTGAAAATAAATTATAAGGAAAACGATGGAAATAAAAGCTTTTCTTGCTAATCCGAAGCATCAATATCACGTATCCCAATGGAGAGAACATAATTGTGGTGCCCATAACAAAAAAAATAGAGATTATTACGAGTATATAAGTTTGTCCCATTTCATGGTGAACGTTAGTTACAGGGAAAATAGTGGAAAGAAAAGCTTTTCTTGCAAATCCAAAGCATCAGTATCATGTATCCCAATAGGGAGAACATGATTGTAGTGCCCATAACAAAAAGAATAGAGATTATTATGAGTATCCAAGTTTTCCTCGTTTCATGGGTAAACTTTGATTATAAGGAAAATGTTGGGAAGAAAAGCTTTTCTTGCAAATGTAAAGCATCGATATCATGTATCCCAATAGGGAGAACATGATTGCAGAGCCCATAACAAAAGGAATGAAGATTATTACGAGTGTTAATGTTTGTCCCATTTCACGGGTTAACATTGATTATAAGGTACATGGTGGAAAAAAAGCTTTTCTTTTGAATCCAAAGCGTCTATATGGTGTATCCCAATATGGAGAACATGATTGTAGTGCCAATAAGAAAAAGAGCTGAGATTATTATGGGTATCGAAGTTTGAGTCATTTCACGGATGAACTTTAATTATAAGAAAAATCATGCAAACAAAAACTTTTCTTGCAAATCCAAAGCATCAATATCAAGTATCCCAATAGGGAGAACATGATTGTAGAGCCCATAACAAAAAGAATGGAGATTATTATAAGTTTCTAAGTTTGTCCCATTTCACAGATGAATGTTAATTACAGGGAAAATAATAGAAAGAAAGGCTTTCTGTGCAAATCCAAAGTGTTAATATTGTGTATCCCAATGTGAAGAACATGATTATAGTGCCAATAACAAAAATAATGGTGATTATTATGTGTATCCAAGTTTATGTTATTTCACAGATGAACTTTAATTATAGGGAATGTGGAGTAAAGAAAGCTTTTCTAGCAAATCCAAAGCATCAATATTTTGTATCCCAATGTGAAAAATATGAATGTAGGGTTAGCAACAAAAATAATAGAGATATTATGAGTATCCAAGTTTGCCTCATTCCATGGATGAACTTTGAGTATGAGGAAAATGGTGAAAAGAAAAGCATTTCTTGCAAATCCAAGGCATCGATACCATGTATCCCAACAAGGAGAACATGATTGTAGTGCCCATAACAAAAGGAATAAAGATTATCATGAGTATCCATGTTTGTCATATTTTATGGGTGGACATTGATTACAAGGAAAATGGAAGAAAGAAAAGCTTTTCTTTCAAATCCAAAGCATCTATATCGTGCATCCCAATGTGGAGAACATGATTGCAGTGTGAAGAAGTGAGATTATTATGGGTATCCAAGTTTGAGTCAATTCACAAATGAACTTTAATTATAAGGAAAATGGCGCAAAGAAAAGCTTTTCTAGCAAATCCATAGCATCAATATCATGTGTCCCAATGTGAAAAACAAGATTGTAGTGCCAACAACAAAAAGAATGTAGATTATTAGGGGTATCCAAGTTTATATCATTTCATGGATGAACTTTAATTATAAGGAAAATGGTGCAAAGAAAAGCTTTTCTAGCAAATCCAAAGCATCAGTATCATGTACCCCAATGGGGAGAACAGGATTGTAGTGCCCATAGCAAAAAGAATGGAGATTATTATGAGCATTGAAGTTTTTCTGATTTCACTAGTGAACATTAATTACAAGTAAAATGGTTGAAAGAAAAGCATTTCCTGCAAATCCAAAGCATCAATATCACGTTGCCCAATGTGGAGAACATGAATGTAGTGCCCATAACAAAAAAATAGAGATTATTATGAGTATCCAAGTTTGTCGCATTTCATGGGTGAACATTGATTACAAGGAAAATGGAGGAAATAAAAGCTTTTCTTTCAAATCCAAAGTGTCTATATCGTATATCTCAATATGGAGGACATGATTGCAGTGCAAATAACAAAAATAATTGAGAATATTGTGGGTATCCAAGTTTGAGTTAATTCATGAGTGAACTTTAATTATAAGGAAAATGGTGCAAAGAAAAGCTTTTCTAACAAATTCAAAGCATCAATATTGTCTATCCCAAAGTAGAGAACATGATGGTAGTGCCAGTAACAAAAAGAATAGAGATTATTATGAGTATCCAAGTTTGCCTAATTTCATGGAAGAACCTTGATTATGAGGAAAATGGTAGAAAGAAAAGCTTTACTTGCAAATCTAAAGCATCAATATCATGTATCCCAATGGGGAGAACATGATTGTAGTGCCCACAACAAAAGGAATGGAGATTGTTACCAGTATCAAAGTTTGTCCCATTTCACGAGTCAACATTGATTACAAGGAAAATGGTTGAAAGAAAAGCATTTCTTGCAAATCCAAAGCACCAATATCGTGTTACCCAATGTAGAGAACATGACTGTAGTGCCTATAACAATAAGAATGGAGATTATTACGAGTATCAAAGTTTGTCATTTCATGGGTGAAAATAAATTACAAGCAAAATGGTGGAAATAAAAGCTTTTCTTGGTAATCCGAAGCATTAATA
>JBBYHO010333278.1:0-29073 GCA_038382025.1 Adansonia gregorii | reverse complement strand
TTACCATTTTTATTAAACTGATGATTATTCAAAAATAAGACAATCCTGACAATCATGCCAAACAAAAGATTAGTTGATAAATGAAAAAAGGGTCATAGTTAAATAACGATCGAAGATCAAAAGAACCGAGAATCTAGCAAGACATGGCTAGTTATTAGCCTAACTCTCTATACAGTTCTCAGTGGAGTGACTAAGCTGTTGCAACATACCCTAGGGTCGATTTTCATAGATCTATGGGTGAGTACGACTTAAAATACTTTTTTAAGTTGAAAATATCTTATTGACCGAGACTATTCTTTCATGATGTGATAAGAACAAAAATATACGGATTCTCGACTTATGATATAGTGAATGGGACCATAAAACTAATCACTTATCTTATTAGTCTCGGATAATCATCATGAAATAGCCAACGCATGGAGTTGCCACTGGTCATTTCAGCCTAGGCATGATCGAATGCCTATTGAAACTTATGTTTTTGAGTTACAAAACTCAAAACATCGATCTCGCGGTCTACATAGTATAAAGATTCACCGTTTGGGTTCAAAAGTTGGTTACGCACGATGAGCTATAAACCTCTTCATGACACCCAAAATCGATACCTTACTAGCTATGTCTCATCTTAGTTTTGATTCTTTTGATCTTACCTGGTCATTATTTTGATATAACCCTCATTTAATGCATGAATTTTATAGAAATACAAATCCAAGTTTTGATGAAAAAGATTTAATCTTATATACGCCTTGGAGAGATAGAGAATATAGAAATTTTTAATAAAATGACCTCTGTATTTTACTTTTAAAAATAGAATGTTCCACTTTGGGCATTGGAGAGATACCCATATGGAACATTACCTTTAATTTTATTTGAAATAATTTGAAAACAAGAATGCAAATAATCATCGCAAAGAAATCATATTAGTAAGGCAATAAATGAAGTAACATAACATGGACCATTTAATGCAATGATAAAGAAAATGAATGGACTATTGGAATTTATCTCGCAATTGGCTTCAATTATTTAAGAATAACCGAATCGATAATTTTTTAGATGCATTTAGGTTTCTTGATTGAACGAGGTTTGTTTGACACATTCATAGAAGTCTAGGAAAAAGAAAAAAAAATTATTATAGCTGACAGACAGGGTTAGAGTATCCTTTTGAAAAAATAGGGTTAAAGAATCCCTTTGGATGACAAATAATTTTGACAAAGAAAGAATTTTAAATCTTGACAATTTTGAAAAACGAGGTTAGAGTATCCTCTTAAAAGGTCAGGGTTAGAGTATCCCAGTGGATGACAAATCATTTTGATCAAGGAAGATTTTTCAATCCCAATAATTTAAAAAGAGGGGTTAGATAATCCCCTTGAAAGGTCAGGGTTAGAGTATCCCTAAAAGTGACACGTCTGACACTTTGTAGTGAAGTCGAGTTGGAAAACTTAAGTTGATAAAACTTTGTGATTTAGGAAATGGGTGAGCGTTTCGACAACTATTGGCAAAAGAAATTATTATGAATAAGGATGCTAAAGATGTAAAATATGTTTGTGCCTTGATACGAGCCTCTGGGAGGTCAAAGCATGTTCTCAAGTCTAATCAGGGTGATACAGAAACATTCAAATGTCTTGAGATGAAATTTGGAAAATAACTCAATTTTGACCATAACCGAAAATAGGGGATAGCATCACGCTATCCTGCCTCCCAAATTTATTCTAAAATGGTTTGAAGGCTTTAAAGGGTGGACAAGATACCGTTAGAATGGTAACTCGACAAGGGTCAACCTAAAATAATTCCCAATATCCCAAAAGGACATTGTCCATGGGAATAAATTTTCATGTTTGAATTAATTTCGCTACTAGCAGAGCATACAAGGGATAAGGTGTGTCAAAATTTGAAAAATCATTCCGAACTCATTTGGTATCAAAAAATTGCAAATAATACCTTTCCAAGAAACGAATTTCATGAATGTTTTAGGAAAAATGCTGGATGGATTGGGAAAAACTATTTGGTGGGCTTAAAGGGCCTAACCAAAATGCACTTTGTTCACTCCAGGGATTCTGGATAGTCTCGGTTTAAAAAATCATAACACTTTCATCCAGACTGATTCGGGGATGAACAAGACCTCCTTTTAAAAGTATTTTGGCACATTTTTAGAAAAATATTATAAAATTCATGAAAAATCATTTAGTAATTTAAAGTCATTTTTCAATTTATAATAGTGTTACTGCCAGCAGGGGACAAAGTAAAGCAAAGAATATTTCCTATTTTCTTTATGTTTATGGGTCCAAACTCGAGTCATCAACATTTGAACATCCATGACTGAAGGGAAAGAGTGGCATAAGTGTCACGGACTCATTTGCATAGCTCTAAAGTATTTTGGGACAATGAAACAACCCGTTAATCATACCACTCAAGGTTTTGACTTAAAAATAAGGCACGAACATTTCAACAACAAGTGTAAGGCCATTTTTGTTGCAAAATCAGAAGATTTGAGCTCATTTAACCAAGATTCCAGATCTGGAAACTAATTTGCCCCAAGATATTTTGCTAACTTTAAGCAAAATGCTAAGTTCATGCTAATAATCTCCATTTGTTAAGGTTAGCATACTTGGCTTGGGGAGGTTTTGAAAATCAATTTTTGATAGGCCATCAAACATGCATTTAGACAAGGAGAAGATAATGAACATACAAGGGGATGGCACAAAACATGAATGGGGATGCTAACTTTGCCAATGGCCTAGACAAAAAAAGTGTTATGCACTTTGACAAGAAAATGTTATGGAAGTTGAAAATGACAATGATTCATGACAAGATGCAAGCTTATGTATAAATATGCATGAAATATGTTAGGCTAATGATTCATACATGGATTAGTCATAACAAGATGCATGGATATGGCATAAAATGTATGAGCAAGAGCTATCAAAATAATGAGGATGAAATGAGGCATTTTGCACATCAAAGGGGCATTAAGGCATCCAAATCCTCGAGTGCCATAACCAAAGGCCACAATAATGCATGAGAATCCTAAGAGGGTGATGGAAACATGGAGAGCCCACTAAAATGATGAAAATGCTAGAAAGTAGAAAATAAAAGTGATAAAGTAAGAAATTATACCAACAAAACTTCAATGTTGGCCAAATAGTTGGAGCAGCAAAGATGGCTTGAATTTCCCTCTTTTCTTTGTTCTTAATAAGCAAGAAAAAAAAGAGAAACAATGAGGTTTTATTCTGTTATAGATTAGGGTGATTTTTAGAATATGTAATGGTTGAGAATAAGTGTTTTAGGGCTACTTTTGGGTGGTGGGTGAAGAGCTACGGGATTCTAGTTTTCTTGGAGTAAGAATGTGTTTTAGAAGCTGAAAATGAGCTAAAATCTAACCTTTCTTAGATAAGATATAAGTGGTCTATTTATATCATTATTTTAAAGCTAATTTAGAGGTGTTTTTGGTCATTTCTCTAGGGGGACAAATTGATGTCAGCTTGGTGGCTATAAAGTGGCTGCAAGGATCAACTTGCTATCAATATGATGGACATATGTTGGCTGGTTTAATGCTAAAATGATTTTTCAGCAAACAAGGTGGCTTATGGTGATCATAGTCAACAAACTAGGGATGAGTAGGGAGATCATGTGGCATTGACCTTTTTGATCTAATTTACACTTCAAAAATAATGCTTTGATTAATTTAAAAGTCCAAATTCATGATTTAATATGGGTTTTGATCTTTTTTATGCAAAGAAACGAGTTAAAATCGAGTTTTTGATCAATGGTGGATGAGTCAAAAATGCCCAAACCATGGAAAATTATCCCGGTTGCTAAAAAAATAGCCCAAATAAAATAAGGTGTCTACACTTGCCTAGCCCCAAATGATCGATGGCAACTTTAAGTTTAAAGTGACTTTATGGCGACCATCTGAGACTGGTTGGATGAGCGATTTGCCCGATGGTCTCTTCTCTTCATACTACTATGCCTAATTTAAATCTCGACCACGGGATAATTCAAAGGCTCGACCACCATAAACCATTATTTATTTTTAAGTCAAGCGTGCTATGCCCTTTTGATCATCTGAAGTTTTAAAAGCAGGCATGTGGCGACACCTTCCATTATAAATAGATTATGTTGTCATCTTTTCTAACCTAACAAGTCATTCTCTACACATAAAAAAAAGAGTCTCTTGGAAAATAAAGCAAAAGGAAAAAGCAAGGAAGAGCTTGGATTTAGAGAGCATTATTGGTTTTATTTTTATTTTTTCCATTTTTATTTTGTTTTAATGTGATCAATAATGTTGTTTGCTATATTCATGCATACATTTCAAGTTTCATGAAGTTGTATAACAAGTTTAGGCATATTATCTCATAAAATAAAGTTGTATTGATGATTTCTTATTAATTTTGGTGAAAACATGTTATTATGATTACTACAACAACAGAGGTTTTAGCCATGATGAAGAAAATGCCATGATCATGTATTTTCCTTTGTGTTTGATGATTTTAAGTCAAGTTTATGATATGTTTGATGAAATGTGATGAAATAAAGCTAAATGTTTGGTTATTTTTCTTGTTAGAGTTGGTTATAATGTTTTCGTAAAATGATCTTGCACTTTCTTGTCTATTGTATGATTAGACTACATGTTTCGCAAAATGTTTGCTTTCTTGGATGCTAAAAATTTGTTTTCTAAAACCCTTCCGAGGTAGGCTATGGTTCAAAAAAATAGCCAACTTTGATCTATGATTATACTGCCCTTTTTGCCATCAACTTGGAATATACTAGAATAAATTATACTTTGTTTAAGTGCTTGATGAGGCCATAATAAAAATGTCTTTTAAAGCTTCCTTAATTTGGTTTTGAGTTAGTGACTATTGAGCTTTGTTATAAGTCCATTAGCATTGAATTTATTGAAAGCTATAAACATGTTTGGCTTCTATTAATAGGCTATTTCAACTCTATTGAAGGGACATTTTAATGTCTCACTAAATTTTGGAAGGCTTCTTAAAAAGGGCTAGAAGAATGGCCTTAAGCTAGAGGGCATTCGGATGCTCTACAATTTAATTAGAGTCTGCTTTTGATTAAGATTCATGTAGTTACTACATGAGTCAAGTGCCATTTCATTTGGGCTCAAAATATATTTTTCTAAAATGCCATTTTTCAATGGTAATAAATTTACGAGGGGTCACTAGCAAAGATAGCCACATTTTATAGTGTTCATGGAAAATTACCTTCTACCTCTATATTCAACTACTGGCAGTAGTGAAGTAAGTTGTAAAAAAAAAATATTTTTCATTCCTCAAATGACTTGTTGGAATATTTTGGGCATTTTGCTTAATGTAATTCGAGTTAGCTTGCCAATAAGCTATCATACATAACTTTTTTATTCTATTAGAAGAAGTTATGAATTTTGCTTTACTCACTATCTAGAACACTTGAAATTAGCAACTAGGGCATATGACATCAAATTTACGACTTACTATTAATGATTTCCTTTGATTTTTTTAGTATTTTTCAATTAATCCAGATTGAATATGCTTTCCAACAGCATAGGGTACATCTGATTTGGAGTTCAACTGAGTAAGTTAATTTTTTTTCTTATTTACTATTTGGGCACTCTGTTTGCTATAAGTAGATCTGATTAAAAAATTATTTTCACCCTCAAAATGAATTTTTGAAAACTTTACATTATTTTTAATTAAAACCTTATCGAACATCGATTTACATTCAATATTGTCTTGTTTGTAAATTTTGGAGTCCATTTGAATCAAGAATAATTTCGAGTAGTCAACATGTCCCTTGCTTCTAGAAAGAATCATCATTTAGGATTTTCATGCCATCAATTTCAAAGTGTTTAAATACCTTAGAATAAACATCATTTGCATCATTTTAAGAATATTAAGAGGCATTAGAATACTGAGTTATAGGTCACTTGAAACTCAATACAAGGTTCATAATTTTAAAGGAATTTATTCAAAGTTCTACATTTCTAAAATTCCTTTTGAAGTTTAATTTTTCACTTTTCCTAAATACTTTCAAAAAAACTCCTATTTTACAATAGTTAATGGATTTTCAACTGATTTTCAATTATTTTGTTTCACAATCCCTCTTTTGAAAATTTCCAAGCAAATATCTTTTCTCTCTTCCTTTTTCAGACTTTGTTCGGCTATAATTAAGATCTTTAGGACATAACCATAATTCTAGTCTAAGCTAGTCTTAAAGCCACTAATCTATTATTTCTTCAAGTAATTAAGGCTCATCATGAGATACATTTTGAATCGACCCTTTTATGTTAGGAATGCCTTAAGGATGAAAGATATTATGATATATTTCATTAATTTGAACTGATTATTCATATTTATATATTCACATTTGCATTACACCATTGTCATTCTGTCGCTGTTTTATTTACATGTTAAAGTAAATGTAAGCAAATATGGCTCATTGATTGCTTATATTTATATCATAAGGATGTTACATGTAATAGACTTTATATACGAAAAAACAATGTTCTAAGGTAAGTAGTCTAAATTCATAGTCCATAGTCTATGTGGTTAATGTAAGCAATTAACTCATGTTAAGACTTCTATGTCATCTAAATCCAATGGGAGGATAGCTTGTCTCGACCATCCAAAACAGGTTGGCTTCAAATTAAAGACATAGATATATTGCTTAGAGGTGGTGATATATCGAAGTAAACCAAAGTGCAATTAATCCATTAATAACTTTTTTACTTGGATTAATTTACTTTTGATATTCATTGTGTAATTACCTTAGTCCTTAGTAAGTAATGGACTCCATGTATATAACTTGTATACTTTGACATTCCAAAGGCTAAAATGGTTCAAAGTAGGAACCTACTAGAATAGTTCGTTTGGTGCATGACTTATACTCAATGAGAGCTTTACTCATAGATATGGAATCATAGCTCCTATAAAGAGTTAAGTTTATCCTCTTATGTTAGTATATGCCTTAGAGGCAATCACGCAAACAGTAATTGGATGAAACCCATGAAATACAATTAGTAAAAGTTACAATGATAAGATCCTTATGTTTCAATGTCATGTTTCTAGAAATGTTCCTAGTCATCATATTGTCAAGATAAAGAATTGACAATGCATAAAGACTAGCATATTTTAAGCCTTCATGCATTTGATGCTCACAACTCTTTGATCTTATAGAAGTTGAAGTATAGCGATACTTGGGATAGCTTATTAATACTTGTTTTATGGAAACAAGTTCACTAAACATGGCCCATACGAGAAATCTATTTGGTACAAGTCACTCAAATGTCTATGAAATTTGTTCTCTCGTCCTAGTCATGTATATTAGTCCTCAGACTTATGATATTAGGCCATCTTATATGAGGAGTGTCATACTTTGATTTATCCCAAATAGGTCCACATGGATAGATACTTAAGGTATGATACGTTAGGTATGACATGAATCATTTGGTGGATAAATGGTGATCTAGAGGGATTCACAACTCCTAGTGACATTGAAGACATATCTCCTATGTTCTTGGCTTTTGTTAACTAGATAAAGTAGTTGGCCAATACATGATAAATTTAGGAAAAATTTTTTCTCTAATTTCATAAGGTTAATTGAAAGCTAAAAAAACTAATATGGATTGATACATGAGTAGACACTACACCATGTTCATGGTCTTTTCAAGATATATGGTGAAAGGACTAAAGTGCACTGAAAGGCCAGTTACTAAAAGGTTTCTTCAAAGGTCATATTAGCTTTCCTTACATATTGAATGGCTATGATGCCTTGCTAAAGGCCAATTTTGGTCTGTCAATATAAATACACTAATTATATTTATTATTGTTATAATGAAAACCTAATGGGTCATATACAATAAGATGGCCTACTAGATTAAAACTCGAATTTATTTAGGGATGACTTAATTAAATAAAAGGTGTAATGAGGAGGACCTAATTGAATAAGTTCAATTAAGAATAATTTAAGATATAAATTAGATTTATGAAATCTAATTAAAGATGTCTTAATATGGCAACAAAGTTAAGAATGTCTTTTTAGGATAATGCTTATCATAGACATGGTTCAGCAAATTTTATTAAATAAACCCAAATAATTGCATCTGAAAAATTAAATAATTATTTGATAATTACTTACAGGAAGTAAAATTGTTTTACTTTGTTTAGAAAATTTAATAATGAATTAAATTATCTAACATATAAATTCAAGGGTTAGGCCAAAGCTCTAATTATCAAGTCAAAAAAGTTTAATTGTGAACTACTCCAAGCTACACACACTAATAAGCTAGGCGCATTGAATAGCTACCTTTGTGTGCTATTGACCTATAATATTAATAACTTAATATTAAGGCCTAATTCTAAACAAGCTAATTAAAATACTTTTAATTGGGCTTCAAGGTACACTCCAAAATGGGCCACCTTTTGTGTATATGAGTATTGAGCTCAACTGACCCAATAGTCAAGCTTAACCTAGCCCAAGGTATATTTAAATACATTATTAAGGCTTTTTAGCTGATTAAAAGCATTAGAAAAACCTTATGTACCAATCCTAGACTTCCTTAAGAGGTTTAGCGCAATAGCTATGGTTTTCTATGATCTCTTTGTGTTTTCATGGATTTTTCGAATGTTCTTGAGTTATTCTCGACATAATGAAATTAGAAAAATAGTTTTCTAGTGTAGAGATATTAATTTTTCAAAAAAGTTGCAAAATTGGCCAAATCTTGAAATCCTTGCTTCCCTAAGCTTCATTGTGCATATTTGCATCCTAGGTGATTAGAAACGAAAGATGGAAAATTAGTTTTCTATCCTAAAGGTATCAACTAGAATCAAAATTTGTATTTTTGCATTTATTTGCCTACATCTACAAAAAATAGCAATTTCCTTATGAAGTTGTTTTTTTTCTCTTCTTTAGCGTAACAAGCATGGGAATTGTTCTCGAATCAATTCGGATCTGAACATGTTGGCTATATATTTTTGGTTAAGGCTAAAAAACCTTCTGGCTAGCACCAAAGAACAATTGAACCTCATTAAGTCTCCAATAGACATTTGTGTGGATCATCATTAGAGGCAGGACTTAACTGCTTTTGGCCTCAAAAAGAGATCGTAGTAATCAACCCACAGTGCATTCATGGAAGGATCGGCATGCCTAGAGTTATGAGTCTCTAAGTAGGTATGATTTCTATTACATCTATATTTTTAAATTCCAGTCCGATCACATGTAAATCTCTTCCTAAATATCATAAGAAAATCTGGGTGTTTCTTTGTTTAATTCTGTAGTGTATGTTAAATTTTGATTAAAATTTTATGCTTATATTGATATGCATAAGCATGAGATTTCTTTACATCTTAAAAGGCGTTATATGGGATAGTAAAAATGAACAAGAACTTGGTCATTTTTATATCAAATGATAAATTGTTCACATGTAGTGGTCAATTATTTTGTATAGAGAATATAATGGAACTTTAAGATAAGGTGATCAAGTAGTAAATGAGCTTTAACCTTAAGTTAATCACAAATAAAAACAAGGGTATTATACAGATAACAAGGCCATTAGACTAAAAAGCTTACGCAATAAAATATATAATTAGGAGTGAAATATCATATTTTTAGTGGTATGACTCTGAGATTAATAATTATATGATTATTTATTCGGTATAAAATAATTAATACAGAGATTATTGGAGCCTAATTATATATGTCCAATTAGTCCCTCTATTAGCCCAATATAATTCCTTAATGAATGGTTATTGATCAAAATACCCAAAGTCTAATGATTCTTAATATGGTGAATTGTTGCCCTAAACACACTTTTTTTAAAAGTGCAAGCAATATTTTATTAAATAAATAAAAATAATTTTTTCATATTATTTATTTAGAATATATATTTAATTTGATAAAATATTTATTTAGACAAGTAATTTAAATTAATTATATTTATCTTTTGATAAATATAGGAATCAATTTAAATTAAATAATATGGAAAATTAATTAATTTGATATCTATAAAGTCTTATCTAAATATTTGTTTATAAATAATATTATAAATAAATTATAAAATTTATTTTATTTATTTTAATTTTTTATTAAAATTAATTATTTTACTATAGTTAATTTTATTTGGATAATTAGTACATAATTATTCTATTCAAATAAAATTGCCATGATTTTATTTTGAATTAGAATTGAAGTTATGAAAATTTATCTAGTTAAATAAAATTAGCAGTTTAATCAAAATTAATTAAGTATTCATATTAAACAACTTAAACTCCTTAATATAAACTAAGCCAAAATAATTAACGGGTACATTAGGGCTTGGCCAAATTTTGGGTTATACCCATATTAAGGTTGGCGACCAGCTAGGGTTTTGTAAAGATATGGTACAATAATTATTTTAATTAAAATGAAAATTAAAATAAAGGCCACTCCGTTACCTTATATAAATAAGAAGCAATCTCTAGGGTTTCAGGTTAGACCATTTGCACCACCTTTACGATTTCTAATCACATCATCTCATGATTTTTAACCTATCGGCACAAAGATGGTCTTAAAGGAGAATCAATCCACATGAATCCAAAATTGATCGAGACAACACGTGCCCACACATTCTACTATCCAAGAATTGGAGAATAGTGAAGAAGTCTACTTGGTAGAAGCTTTCACATTATCGCAAGGTAGTCTAAAATCAAATTCTGGCCAAGCCCGACCTAAATGACCATCGCTCTTATATTTATTGATATACCACTATTTTATTTTTTTTCTTATTTCTATGGACCATATCATTATCGACATTTTTTTTTATTTTTGAGGACTGGGTGGTCAAGATGAATCACTCATGACAATTCATTTGGGTCACCACCAAGCTATTTGGGCCAGGTGAGATTGGTCACCTATCGGAGTTTATATTTTGAGGGTTATAAAACCCTAGAATGCCAACTCCAAGGTTTGGGATTGTACCATAGATCATATAAGAGGGCCTAGGAGTTGTTATAATCACAAGCAAGGATTGACCCTCTCGTGATGCTCGAAAATTGATACCTTATTAATTAAATATTAACTTGAATTTTAATTTTTATTCATATGTTATTTAATTACAAATTCCTAAAATAATATTTTCTAAAACCAATTTATTATTCCATGTTGAGAAAATTAGGTTTTTTAAAAGTTTTTAAAGTCAAAATGTCTTACGTATCCCACCAAAGAACCAGTGGAATACAAAAGTTTTTTTCATTCATTTTGGTACCCCACTAGAAGATCAAAGTAATACAAAAGATTTTTAAAAATCAAAATACCTTCACACCCAGCTGGAGGGCCAAAAGAATACAAAAGGTTTTATTTTTACAAAATTTTTAAAATTTTTTATTTTTGGTTTGAAGAGGATATCTCATTATTGAAATAATCTATAGAACTCCTCTCATATCTTGGGAGAAATTCCATTTATTATTTTAACTTGGAGACATTGTCTTAATTTTCTAAAAAATATATATTTTTTGTTAAAAATATTTATAGAACATCCTAAGACAAGATAACAATCTTAAATGATGAACCTGTTCCTAATGTGTACTTTTGACTTGAAAGTATCCTAATAATCAGATAGGACTTTGTTCTACTATAAAATTACCAAAATACCCTTGGGCTATACCTTCAATGTGAAAGTATCTAGGTAAATTTAAAGGACTTAAAAATGATTATAGAAGGGTGAACCTATCCAAAATGTACACCCTTGGCATAAAAGCATCCCAATGACTACTTAGGACTTGAATCTAAAAAATTTACAAAAATGCCTCTAAGTATATCTTTGACATGAAAGTATCTCGATAACCTCAAAAAATTGAAAAATGACCATAAAAGGGTGAACTTTATGCTAAATACACACCTTTGGCATAAAGCACCCCGATGACTACCTGGGACTCGATTCTAGGGAAATTACCAAAATACTTTTAGAGTATACCTTCAACATGAAAGTATCCTAGTAATTGTAAAGGACTCGAAAACAACCATAAAAAGGTGAATCGATACTAAATATACACATTTGGCATAAAAGTATCCTGATGACTACTAAAACTCAGCTCTAAAGAAATTACCAAAATGCTCATAGGATGTACCTTCAACATGAAAGTATCTCGACAACCATAAAGGACATCGAAGACAAGTAATGATGATCTTTACTCTAAATGGGTAATAGAGATGAAAAACATAACCTAAAGTACAAAAATTACTAGTAGGTCCCTAAATTTCTCAAAATTTAGAAACTAGTTTTAAATTGACTAAAAATGCTAAAAATATTTTTTGGCCCAAAATAACCTAAAATTTAAAAATGCCATTAAGTCCCTAAATTTTAAAAAATTATATTTCATAGCCTAACGGA
Source organism: Adansonia gregorii (assembly GCA_038382025.1). NCBI lineage: Eukaryota > Viridiplantae > Streptophyta > Magnoliopsida > Malvales > Malvaceae > Adansonia > Adansonia gregorii. The sequence goes on along the minus strand of JBBYHO010333278.1, from coordinate 16,724 downwards.
GAAGTGAAAGAATACAAAAGGTTTTTATATCTTTAGCATCCCGCCGGAGGACTAATGGAATGCTAAAAATATTTAAAATACTCCAAATAAATGATTTCATGCTAGAGATGACCATTTTGACCCAAAAAATGCTAGATTTCCCTAATAGACCTTAAACTTTCCTAAAATTACAAATTAGTCCCACATGATTATAACATAAAATCGAGTATCAAATAAATCAAAATAATCATAAAAAAATCACATAGAAAATTACAAGCAAGATTCAACCATTTCTTTTGGCCCTTGAATAAATTTTTTTAATATTTACACAAGAGTCTCTAAACTTTTTTAAAATTACAAAAAGATCTCAAAATAAAAGAATATATTTTAACTTGATAAATGCATAAAATACAGTTCTAAAGGTGCAGGTATGCTTTAGCCAAGCATACAGGTCTAAAGAAAACTTTTTATTATTTTTTATTTTTTTACAAATTAGCCTCTAAACTTTTTATATTTACAAAATTACCATAAAAATCAAAAAATCATCACATATACATTCATGAGTTTCATTCAACACTAAATAATCTACCAAACAGTTTTTTAACTCAATAAACACATATTCATATTTTATGTAACGCAAATTAACATCATCATATGATAAAATTACAAAAATAAACATATAAACATGTGATTTCAACATAACAGCAAGAAAAAACTAAAGGAAATAAATTGCATACAAAGATATATATGACAAATATAACACCAAAACCAATATCACATTAACATAAGCATGATTCATGAATTAGGATAAATTATTAGCAAAAAATAAAATAAAAAATTAAATCAAGGAAATTAGTTCATGGCTTTCATGCTTAGTCTTTCAACATAGATAAAAAAATCCATGAAGTTAAGCATATTTTGGCGCACCAAAGAGACGAAAAATGCATAAACTAATAAGACTTTAAAGATTTTAGAAGAGATTATACCTTAACAAAGCTTCAAAGGGTTGACCAGGGCAAAACTGATACAGTCAAATAAAAGTGACCAAGATATAATCCTAGGTCTAGATGGTTGACTAAGGCAAAACCGATATAGTGAAACGAAGGTGACTAGGATATAATCCTCGGCCTAAAAAGTTGACCAGCGTGAAACCAACATAACCAAACGAAGGATGACAAGGATGTAACCTAGGTGTAAAGGGTTAAACAGCGTAAAACTAATACGTTCAAGCAAGGATAACCAGGATGTAACCTAGATTTAAAGGGTTGATGATGGTAAAACTAATAAAATCAAGCAAGGATGATGAAAATGTAATCTGGGTATAAAAGGATTGACCAGGGCAAAACTAATACAGTCAAACGAAAGTGACTAGGATGTAATCTTAGGTCTAAAAGGTTGACTAAGGTAAAACCAAAAACAATCAAACAATGATGACCAGGATATGACCTAGATCTAAAAGATTTAACTAGTGCACAATCAGTATAGGCAGTCAAGGATTAAAATACCTAATATCAGAGTTACTTGAAGGAATACAAGACTTACCTTTTAGTAACATACTAAAAAGCACTTTGCAATATCATTTTCAACTTTGAATCTGCAAATAATGAAATCTAAATGCAAATGCATGCAGAATGCACATGATAAATGTTCATGATTCAATATTTGACCCAGCCTATTTTAGAATTAAATTTATTCTTTTATAAAATATGATTGATATTTCTTCTTGATTTGAAATTGACTCATATTTCTACTTAAGGATTGAAAGCATCTTTAAGAAGCATTGGGAACTTTTTTTTTGGCAGACAAGCCAACACTTAAACTTGAATTTTGAAGACATCTTTAAAGATCATTGTAGACAAGATATACTTGTTCCTGAGAAATCAAACTGGGTGACGCACCAATATCATCTAAGAATTGAAAAAAAGGAACATAATTGGGAATATACAGTCTCTAAAGTTTCCCATTAACAATCAAAACAAAATGATGTAGGCTGAAAAAGAAAAGCATGATGGAGAATATGTAGTTTCTCAATATTCCCCTCCAACAGCGAAAGCAAATAGATAATAAGTTGAGAAAGAAAATCATGATGTGCAATAAATGGTTTTTAGAAATTTCCCACCAATAGATGAAATAAACAAATACAAGCTGAACAAGAAAAGAGCATGATGGGGAATATGTAATTTATCCACCTTTATTCTTCCTAGAATATCCTAAAGACTTTGGATTACTAACTAAGATCATTGCAAGGTTTTGATCTTGTTTAAAGCAATGTAGCAAAATCAATTGGTCATATTTTCATCAATTTCCATCACTTAAAATGTTAATTATTATTTAGCAAAAATGTTAGCATGGTCAAAAAAACTATTTAACCAAGGTATGAATGAAAATATATATTTATATTACAACAAGGAAAGAAGATACAGCATTGGTTATTTTATAAAAATGATGGTGAAGTATAAAAGAAGCTTGGATATTACTCAGATAATGGAATCTCCCATTGAGTTCTTTAAAGATTTTTCCTAAATAAGATGTTTATTTTTGCATAGATCTATCTCTTGAAAATGCTTTTGATCATACTATGCCCTTTTTATAGTTAGTCTTCTATCAAATTTCATATTGGCCATACCTTTCCAATGCTTGAATAGCTTTTTTGGATTTTTAGCTCAAAACCTCCTCCTTATACTGCCTTTGATCGGATGCCTTTTTTGGGTTTTTGTCTGATTTTTTTAAACAAATGCCCTTTCAGGTTTTTATCCATTTTTTTCTTTTTTGCCTTTTGGGTTTTCATTCTTTTTTCCCTTCTCTTTTTTTTTCTTTTTTTCTCTCTTTTTTGGCATAATATTTTTTTACATTATCAGCATTAACTAGGTTTAGTGAAATTCCTTCATCCATCTCTACCAATACCAACGCTTCTCCTAAAAATGTCTTCTAGACAATATATGGCCCTTCCCAATTAGGTCCCATTTGCCCCAAAGATCTTTATGTCCAGGTAAAATTCTTTTCAGTACCAATTCTCCCTTATGGAATTTCCTAGGATAAATTTCTTACCATGCCTCTCATCATTCCTTTCTAATATGTCTGCCCATGTTGAATAGCTTTTAGCCTTTTTCTTCGATGAAGTTTAACTACTCATAACGGTCTCATACCTATTTGACTTCTTCCACTTTAGCTTTTATTAAAACCCAGAGTGAAGAGATCTCTACTTTAATTAGTAAGATAGCCTCTATGTCGTAGACTAACGAATGAGGAGTTGCCCCAGTTGAAGTTTGAACTGAAGTTCTATAAGCCAAAAAGGCAAAAGAGAGCTTCTCACGCCAATCTTTGTAGGTCTCTACCATTTTCCCTACAATTCTCTTATCTTATTAGCCAGCTCGACAGCCCTATTCATCTTTGGAAGGTATGTCATCGAATTATGATGAGAAATTTTGAGCTAAGTATGCATCTTTGTCATCAATTTATTATAAATTATAGGTATTCTCTATTATAATTCTTTCAGGGATCCTAAATTGGCAAATGATATTAGACCTCAAAAATTTTATCACCGCCAACCTTATCACATTTGTATGGAGGCTGCTTTAACCTATTTGGTGAAGTAATCAATAGCCACTAAGATAAAGCGATGACAATTCAAAGCTATAGGGGTAATTGGTCTAATAACATTCATTCCTTATATGGAGAAAGGTCATGTTGTAATTATGACATGCAATGACAAAGGTGGTATATGGATGTTGTTAGCATAGACTTACTACTTATGACACTTTTGAGCATTTTTAATACAATCACCCTCCATGGTCATCCAAAAATAACCCGGTCTCATGATTTGCCTTACCATTTTATGTTTATTTGCGTGGATACCACAAACCCCCTTATGCACTTCTTCCAATATCTTTTATGCTTCAGGAGCTTCAACACATCTTAGTAGTATTTGATCATAACTCTCTATTTGTAAAGAATCTCTCCATCTAACATAGACTTTATTATCAGCCTCTTTAAATTTTTTTTATCAGTCTCAGAGGCATTGTCCGAGTATACTCGATCCTTAAGATATCTTTTGTTGTTGTGATACCATAGGAGACCATCTACTTTTACTTCGATATTGCAATAGCACGTAAAAGACTCATATACTCATCTGATGACCTTTTGCCTCACATTTACTTTAAACATGAAGCCAGAGTGGCTAGACCATCTACCATTTGATTATCATCTCGGGTCAGATGAATTAATTATACCTTTTTGAACTCTTTAAGCAATTCTAGAATTAGCTTTCAATATTGTTGCACTCTCGAATCCTGAGTTTTTAATTCTTTGCATAATTAATAAATCACTAAGGCTAGTCTTTATATACTTTCAATAATTAATCTTTTCTATCTATAGTTGCCATAAGTCCCATAACATATGCTTCATATTTTGCTACATTGTTTGTACAATTGAAGTCCAGTCGAGCAGTGAAAATGTAATAGTTTTTTCTAGAGGTATCAAGATCACCCTGATTCAATGGCCTAAAGTATTTGACTCTTCACCAAAGTACATTTTCCATGTTAATTCCTCCGACGACTTTCCTTCCTCTTATACTGAAATATTCATTAAATTCTCATCAAGAAAGTTGAAATTCAATGGCTAATAATCATCAAGTACCCGACTTGCTAAGAATTCAGCAATAACACTTTTTTTGATTTCCTTCTAACTCACATAAACCATATTATATTCTGATAGCAAGACTTGCCATCTAGCTATCCTTCTTGATAAAGCTGGTGCTTTAAATGAATACTTGATCAGGTCCATTTTAATGGACCAATTAGGTTGTGTGATACAACATGTATTGTCAGAGCCTTTTTGCAACCTAAACTAAGCATAGCATATCTTTTCTATTTGAGAATAATTTACCTTATATTCAAGGAATTTCTTGCTACGATAATAAATTGGTTACTTATTCCTTCATATATCATCTTGTTGTCCTATTACACAGCCCATAGACTTTCAAATATTGACAAGCACAAAATTAGAGGCCATTTCAATACTGGTGGTATTAACACTAGTGGATTACATAGATAGTGCTTAACTTTCTCAAATACTTCCTAGCATTTGTCATTCTATACACTAGGGTTTCATTTTTGCAAAAGCTAGAATATCATTTTACATTTATCTGTGAGTTGGGATATGAATCTGGCAATGTAATTTAACCTCTTTAACAAACTTCATGTCTTTTTTGTGTATACGGGGATGGCAATTCTTGTATGGCTTTGATCTTATCTGGATCAACTTCAATCCCTTTTTCACTCATGACAAAGCTAATAATTTCCTCGATCTTGTGCCCAAAGTGCATTTTATCGGATTCAATTTCAATTTATACTTTTTTAGTTTTTTGAACAGTTTCTATAAATCTGCAATGAGTCTTTCCTCTTAGGGTGACTTGACAATCATGTCATCATATAGCTCTATCCCTTCTTGCACCACATTATGCAATAAGGTGACCATTGCCCTTTAGAACACTGCTCCGGCATTCTTTAGTCCAAACGACACACCTTATAACAAAAAGTTCTCCAAAATGTGACAAATGTGGTCTTTTTCATGTCTTTTAACATCATTTTTATTTGGTTTACCCCAAAAATCATCCACAAAAAAATAGACAATTCATTGCAGTATTATCAACTAGAGTATCTATACAGGGAAGAGGGAAATTATCCTTTGAAGTCACTTAATTTACATCCTAATAGTCTACATACATTTTAACTTTACCGTCCTTTTTGGGAACTAGGACAATATTTGTAACCTATTTTAGGTATTTTTTTAATCTCGAGAAATTAAACCTTGAATTATTTTTTACCTCTTTTTTATTTTTAGAAACATTTCTGGTTTCATTCGTCTCAACTTCTGCTAAACTGAATCGTATTCTTATTTTAAAGGTAATTTATGGACTTCAATTTTCATATCTAACCTTGGCATGTCTTGGTAGGACCATGCGAAAACATCTCAAAATTTTTAAAGCAAACTTATTAATTCTTTCTAGTGATGGTCATAAAAGCAGTCTCTATTCTGACTTCTTTTTTATCATCCTCATCATCCCCTAAATTTATCATCTTTATGGATTCTTCATAGGGCATTATTCATTCATCCTTTCACTCAATTATTTTTAGCAGATTAGGTTGCAAAGTATGATCATCAACATTTTTTCAAAATTAACATTATTTAAGCAAACAGCCCATTCAAAGTCAACCTTTGAATCATGATTAGGATCATTCATTTCTCTTTTAGTGGGAAATCTACAAAGGTAAAAGAAAAAGAAAAGGAATGGGCAAACATATATATGATTTGTGTATATGTATGTAAAAAGGAAAACAAACGTTGGTGTAAAAGAAATTAGACATAGAAACAAGGTTATATGCATTCATTTCTATAAATGATAATTTGACATTTTAAGTTTTTTATATAAAGATTCTTAGATGAGAAAATGAGTTCCCAAGATTACTTTGAAACTGACCTAAGAACTATAGCTCTCTCAGTACAAGTCTAATTTTTCAAGAAGTATCCCAGAGGACAAGGATGGATCCCATGATCATCACTCAGCTCTTTGCTATCTTCTTTAATGGTGGCCATCCGACACTTCTTGAAAGTTTTGTTAACCACCGTAATAACTCTATTAGCTTCTCTTTCTTTAGCTTAATCTAACAGCCTCTTTTAAAGTAAAAATTTTATCCAATGAGGGGTAAAGGGTCGATTTTTGTCTTAACTGTTGACTAAGGGCTTTGACTAGCTTTTTTCCCCAAGATCTATTTTCAAATTTATTCTTTTGACTCCAATTCGACTTAAAGCCCAATCCTTGCTTGTTTTTCTTAGCAATAATATTGATAGATTGACTAATCCCTTGCAAGCATTTCCCAAGTCCATTTTCAGCTTGAGCTCCTTTTTGAACTATAGGTTTAAGCCCTGTACAAGTGCTTTTTAAAAGTCTAGGCCTTGGAATTATAAACCTTTGTGTAACAAAGGTGGCATTAACAATTTAAATTATCTAAAAATGCATGCTTAATCTCGGCATTAGTTTTATTATACGGAGCTTTGATAGAAGTTATGGCCACGATGTCTTTTTCTCCAGATAAGTTAACCAACTTTTCATTAACTATGAATTTTAACTTTTTTGTGTAAAGATGGTGGGACAACACTTGCAAAATGAATCCAAGGTCACCTTACCAAACAGTTATATGCTGGGATAATATTCATCACATGAAATTTTAATCTCAAACGGGCATGGGCCTATGCTAATATGATCAAAATAATCCCCTTGATTTCTTTTTTCATCCTATCAAATGCCTTAACAATTGTATGGTTATCCTAGATTTTACTGACATCAACTGGCAAGTGAAACAATGTGATCAATAGCATTACATTTAAAGTTGATCCATCACTAATGAGGATTTTGGGCAATATTGTCCCTTTATAGTCAGTTATGATGTAAAGAGCTTTCGTTGAAATATTACCCCCCAACAAGATTTCATTATCACTAAAAAAATGAAATTATTAGCAATAATATTACTTACCAGACGATCCAATTTATCTATGGAAATGTCTTGAGGTATGTAAGTCTAGTTAATCACTTTCAATAATGCATTCCGATGTGCTTTTATACTAAGAAAAAGGTCAACATAGAAATCTTCATTGGCTGTTGCTTCAACTATTCCACTATACTATACTCACTATGTTTAATAAACTTAAGGAATTTGGCAGCCTCATTTTTTTAATTAATTCTTATACTTCTATTGGGATAACTTCGTTAACTATTATTTTTCTAGATATTTGTCCTTTTGACTTAGTTTTGGTACCAATTTTACTAATTTTTGGATCACAGATGTGACCACTCTACATCACATGGCTTACCCTAGTAACGTCGGTAGTAGCCAGTTGGCTTATAACCTTTGAAGTTGTTACCTCATCGTCATACTCCCATGGTACCTATTTGTTATTTTGATATGAAAATGGAGTTGGTGTACTAATGATGAGTTTGGAAGTAACTTCAGTCTTAGGCATTGTGGTCTTTGACTAGTTACGATGAATGATAAGAAGGCAATTGATGCCATAGGGTGGCTACGATAATCCTTTAATAGCTATGTTAACTAATTTTTCTTCCTTTAGTCTAGCTTCTTTAAAGAACATAATTTCACATATTATCCATCATTCTTTGGATTATGGATAAAACTCCAATTTTATAAAGTGTGTCCTGATGCTTTGTGGAATTTGCAAAAGTTAACACCATGATCGGATTGGCTTATAATACTTTCATGATTCTAACCAAGATCCTGCTTTTAGTCAGGATTGCCCATACTCTTTCCATTGAAGTCCTAATTCTTGGACTTTTGACTTCCTTTATCTCTCTTTTTCAATAATCAAAGTGTTAATCCCAGGCTCGGCATGATCAAGTAAAGGATTTGCTGCCATATTAGGTGCCAAGGCATTATCAAATAGAAACACGCCTCTCTCAAAAAGACTTTAAACTTTTTGTTTGAAGGTCATATAATTTTTGATCGAGTGACCTATGCTATATGATACTCAATATAGATTTGGGTTATACTAACTAAGGTAATTACCCTCATATGGTTTGGAAAAGATGAGAGCTTCTAATCATGCCTCAAAAAGCTTATTAAATATTTTCTTATAAGAATAAGAAAGAGGTTCATAGTAGGGTCTAGATAGATTAGCTTTTTAGGCTGCTAGATTGACATTGGGTCTTGGTTAGTTTTGTAGAGAAGGTTTGAAATGGTGGTCTAGGATAATGTTGAAGTGGAAGCCTGAATATGTTAAGAAGTAGGTATTCTAGGTTTATTATCTTTAGTTTTGGTAATAAATTAACTGGTACAATTAACAGACAGAGCCTTTTTTTTCTGGTTTCGTAGCCCTAGCTCTTTTTTTATAGAAAACTCTTCAAACATGATTTTATCAACCTTATGGCTATCTCAATCATCTCCCTAAAAAATAATAAGATCAGCAAAATTCTTTGTTGCATTCCTCACGAACTTGTTGTAATAAGAAAGATGCAAGATCCTCATGAATAGCATTATGGTTTCTTTCTCAGTCAAGGGAGGTTAAACTTGAGAGGCTATGTCTCTCCATCTTTGCACATACTCATTAAAAGATTCTATGGACTTCTTCTCTATATTCTGAAAAGTCAGTCCATTGGCACCCATTCAGCCATATATTTGTATTGTTGAAGAAATGCATTAGCTAAGTTAGTCCAGCATTGAATTTAGGTGCGCTTTAAATCATTGTACCACCTTAGCGCAGATAAGCTCTTTTAAAAATGGTGAATCAAAAGCTTATTATTTTGGGCATAATCAATCATCTACCTGATAAACATTTTAATGTGTGCTTAAAGGGAAGTGGTACATTTGTACTTTTCAAACTTAACCATTTTAAATTTCAATTGGAGGATTAAATCTGGTACTAGATTAAAGTCCTTAATACATCTACATTGCTATATAGTTTGACCCCTTCAATGGCTTTTAGCCTTATCTCAAGAAGTTGTAATTTCTCTTTCTCTATTTGCACTTTAGCCTATTTTTTACCCTTCTGTTTAAGCTTTTTCACTTTATCAAAACTAGGGCCTAGCAATTTTTCTTAGGCGATTATAGTTCTTGCACTTGCTTTTTGTGAAAAGGCATCAAGGTTAATAGTAATGACTAATGGATTAGTAGCTGGGACACTTTGTAACAAATTTTGGATATTAGCTGGCTATGCATTGTGAGCATTAATTGTTTATTCATCAACTGGTATCCCTTGAATCCCCCAACAAGAGTATCAGTATTTATCTCTGGCTATTGATGAACTAGCTTCATTGCCATTAACAACTCCATCATCCTTATGATCTAAGCTTATAGTTCTTCTTGCCTTTTTAGCATGGCCTCTTGGGCCTATCAATGACTTTTTTCTAATCTTTCTAGTCTTGCTAAGTAATCCTCAGCCATTTTTCTCGTTCTATATCTAGTATGGTATAGATAAGTAGGTACTGGTAAAGTTAATCTTTTTGAGTTTGCAATGTGGAAACCTTAAGAACTACAAATTTCTTTAAGTTAATTAATTTTTACTTATGAACTAATGAAATTAATAATCATGTATGTAATGTACATGTATGTGCATATGGATCTATGGTATAAGTATATGAATGCACTTGCAGGGATGCTTGCTTTAACTAAGGAGACCGAACTTAGAAACTTTTCATTAACTTTGTGACAAATTACATGTTCACATCATTGATCATGTAGGGAATACATACAAGGAAATTTCCAACCTGATCGTATTATCTCTGAGCCTTATCCAAACACTAAAGTACAACATGCTCGTATTATCCTACATGATTAGTTTGCATCTGTAAGTCTCTAATCCTTTTTATCATTTTCCTTGCTTGGATAATGCCTAAGTGGATGTATTTTGTAAGATAATTGATGTAAATTTGTTGACCAAAAGAATTAGCTGCCCATCATCTACCATCATTTTTGGCCCACCATAGTTATTTATCCTAATATGCATCCAAATTGCGGTAGGCTTGTGCCAAGGCGCAAATATCATCTTCTTTACACTATAATTCCAGTCCTACCTCTACAATAGTTATAATAAGACATTGTCTTTCTTCAAACAGTTAACTTTCCATGCTTTTGATTTAAGGCAGCTTGGAGTCATTCACTCTTTTTTATAGACCTTCTTAAATGGAGATGCATATCAGCATGCTTTCTTCTTTTTCTTTCAAAAATAGCTTAGTTGGCTTTTCCTTATAGAGCTTTGCCTTTCATACTTCTAACTCTTTACTAAACATGCACATCTCTTTCTTTACTCCTTTAGCAGTGCTCATAGAACTTCCAAATATCTCGACAAGCTTCATTTTCTTACTCTATTCAATCCAATCATTCTTCATTAAATTATACTTCTATTTCATTTTTCTAATTTTTTTTGTTTTTACTTCCATCTGAATTCTTAAATAAACCACTTCCTCTGGGTGTTGATGATTCTTGTCACTCATTCTCTTTTGCTCCCTAGTAGTTTCTTCCTTAATCAAATCAATCTCGAATGGCCTGATAAGCTCTGATTGGATGGATACTTGAGGAATAGTCCTATCTGAGCCGAAAATGATTATGTTACAATCTTGAACTCTCTTTCAAGCATCATACCCTAAAGTGGTCTTATCCGCGTATGCATGTAATCTTGATTCATACTTTTCCCTCCAGTGTAGCGAGACAAGCAATATTCTATAATCCTCACCCTAATATTCCAAGTCAACACTACCTAAATTTGAAGTCATGAGAATTAATTGCTATGATCCATATTGTCTCCGAACCAATAATGGCGCATAACCTATGGTGCCTCATATGCCAAGTAAAGGCACATAAAGTAGATTACAACATCGATAAGCAAAGCATTTCAGTGAAAATCATGGTGCCTTCCAAGTTATATCAAAAGAAGCCAATTGTTTAAGCGTTCGAACCTATTGTCTCTTAGTTCTAAAATTGGGCCATTTTTTAATGAGTTCTTGAAGAATGATAGAATATGAGAAGTGGGGTTTGATTTTATCTATTCATTGGCCCTAAAAATGATTTCAGACCCAAACGTATAATAATAAAGCACTTCAAAAAATTCTCCCTTGACCCTTTTTTTGACATGCATTAAGTGCTCGAATCATCTCGGCTAAGGTTTCTGAGGCTGGGTGCATCTTTTTTTCAACCGATCAAATAAATCCATTACTGCTGCCTCAACATGTCCCAACACTCTCAGAAAAACCATCCCGTATATAGTAAGAGCAAATGCATTCAAAGCTTTCTTAATGTCAGATCCCTCTTGGATATTTTTCTATAGATACTGCCATGAGATAACATTGGTGTTCCCTTTCTATTCTATATTATTATGGTTGGCTTTGGAACCTATATCCAAACTTGACTTAATTTTTTACAAAAGCTAGTCAGATTGTGCTCTTTTGCAGTAGATAGGTCTCATCTACAAAGGCCCAAGCCTGAAAAAAGCTGATATCTCTTCCACCATCAGAGTCATGTCATGCTGATTGAATGAAAACATCAGAATGATGGATCCAAAAACTCAATCATGGTGCTAGCTAAATGTTCATCCATGTGTATTTTGAGCAAGAGAGCTATCTGTCTATACTTTTATGTAAACCAAAGTTTCTTTGCATTCCCCTAGCTAACTTTCCTAAACTATTCTAGCAAAGATCTAAATGTGTGATGTTTGTTAACTCTAACATAAAACCCCTCAACATATAGTCCCCATCCTTTCTCTAGTTGAATTCAGACTCAGAACAGACCTCTTCAAATTCCCTGGAAATAATCACTACATGTATTGGCTCTACCATAAAATTAAATAAAACTTGATCTTAAGTTAGAATTATTTTTAAAGCATGCATTCCTGCATGCATATGAGGAAAAATAATGTACCAAAAAAAAGAAAAAAGGAAACAAGTTAGTATCCTTAAGAAATATTAAATACAAATAAAATTTTAAAATAATGAAAATCACAAATTATTCAAATAAGGTATAAATAAACTGCAAAGCAATGAAAATCACAAATTATTCAAATAATATATCAAAATTATCCAAATAAACAAAAGTATAAAAATACAAGGAAAGAGATAACTTTGTCCTTTCTTGTGTCCCTAATTTTGTTGACACCTAAAATCGGGCATGGCTTGACTGGAAGGTAAGTATGGTCCACTATGTCCAGATTAGGTCAAACCACTACTTAGATTATTGAATTCCTCAAGCCTAAAAAAGACTATCAAGGCACCTTATCATTATTCATTGTGGATTTATGTTAGAATAGGTTTAATTCGAGTGGATATGCCTTCTATGCCTGTAACAAGGCCAATACCTTAGGCAGACGTAGGAATCTACACTCGATAGGCTTTTCACTAGCCCAGATAGAGGCTAATGCCTTATAAGGCAGAGCTACTTCACCCTTTCTTAAAATATTAGATACCAATACCCTTTCCATATTTGATGGAGGAGAAATACTGCACAATGTGAGCAGTGTGTGTGAAGGGACAAATTTACCTTTTTATGATACAACATTAAAAATAATGCCTACTATTGTAATCCCTAAAAGGCAAAAAGTAAACACTAAAAAGATTAGTGCAAAATAAATATTAGCAAAAAAAATTCGTAAAAAGGGAATATAAAAATTAAATACCAGTTGAAACAAAATTAATTAAAACTTAGTTAATATATAACTAATTTTAAGCCTGACTCTCTAATATGTCCCTAGGGAGTCGCCAAGCTGTTGCAACATGGTCTAGATATGAATCTGACCATGTCCAACTTAAATGGCCCTCTCTCCTATATTTATTGATATATCACTATTTTATATTCTACTCTAGGAATATTAGGTGTCTACACACAACAACTCTACTCTAGGAATTATTAGATTGCGTCTACAGATCTACAATTCAGGTACTTGATTATGGTAGTTTTGTTGTATATAACAACACAATCTACTATGATCTGTTTAAAAATTTTTAAAATTTTGCTGTGCAACCTGATTTGTTTTTCCAATAATTTATTCTTTTTGTATACTTTTGTGAATTCTTGCTGTGTAAATTATATGTCACGATTAATTTCTTTCACTTATATGTGTAAAATGATATGAATGCATTCATAAAAATCCAATTTTTATTTCTTAAACAACATAAAGCAATATTTTTGGATTGGGTTTTTCTAGGGTCTGTTGCCACTTCGATCGAAAAGATGTTGAATGGGTGCTTGAATCGAAAATACCCTTTTCAAATGTCAAACTCGAAAAAATTGTTTTAATAAAAACTCTATGTTTTGCCATACGTTGGAGAGTATAGGGAATTTCAAATTTATAAGATCCAGTTTATTTATTTTAAAATTCATCAAAGCTTCTTAAGAGATTAATGCTTGAATACCAAAATTAAAATTAAGATATTCGAACCCGAGAAAATATATAGCTAAATGTACATATATAAGGTATTGTGAGGATGCTAATATTTTCTTACATAGAACTGACAACGCAAATAATAAAATCAAGCCTTTTAAAATCAATTTTCAAAATTTAAAGAAATCATTTGAATAAGTATCTAATCACACCCAAAAATTTAATGGTAACTCAAACTTTTCCATTATTTCATAATAGCTGTATGGAAAAGCTAGACTGCTTCATTCCAACAAGGAGTCCTATTATAAATGATTTTTATTTTCCTGTTCTAATATGTTGGGATTCACATCCCGAGGCATGTTACAGTACTCACTAGTACATTACCTCCATTAGATATGGCAAGCTAGATCGAAAGTTCATCTGCGGGCTGCATTGCTCAAGAAATTTCATTTTCTTACCAGACACAGGTTTTACAATCCCACTTCATGCAACCTTTTCATCACTCAACACATTCTTAGACAGCAGACTCTTCTTATAAGAAAATAATGTATATTTAATTATAATGCAAATATGCTATTTTTACTTTAAGGGTAAAAAAGTTATTTTACGCTTATTTCTTATATATTCTCTAACACCATCTTAACAACCACAAAATTAAATATTATTTCTTGTTTATTTCATCCAATCAACCAAGTATTGTAATACCTATTATTCCTTCATTGCAATACCTAGTTTATTTTCTCTCTATTCCATTATAACGAACTAAACGTAACACACATGTTTGTATTTTTGCTTACGTAAGTTTGCTATTAAACCTAGGTTTGAACTTTTGTTTTGGTTCTATTTAGAAAAATGTCGACTCTTAAGTTTTCATGACTTAGTTTAATTTGAACCTTAAAAGTAAGCGAAATATTTTTGGACTGTATTTTAGAATTAAAAAAATTACTGGATCTTCAAGGGTTTTAGTCATTTGTTGGTTTACTTACAGGCGATTCTTTATTTCAAAAAGTTTTTTTTTTTTTTTGGTAGAACTTTTTTAAGGTATTAGAGATTAACACCGTTAAATTTGACAACAATAAAACGCCGACCTGTATAATTTCCCTGAGATGTATTGTTGTTATTATATTGACCTAAGAATGATCTTACAAGAAAATTCTGCGCAATAATTTTTATTAATAATGTGTTAAGCTACAGGTCTATCGATATATCTTTTTATCCTTCAAGGCCAGAGCTGGTTTTCCCTTACCCATACTAAAATTTTTAGTGGTTTTTACCTATATGTATTTGTGTTTGTGTCTGCGTGTGTATATATATATATATATATAGAGAGAGAGAGAGAGAGAGAGAGAGAGAGAGACATCACGAGTGAGCTTGGTAAAGTAAAAAAAATGAAAAGATGGACACAGAAAGTTGAAAAAGTAGAAAGAAAACGAAATTTCTGTATTTGATAGAAAAGAAGATATGAAATATCATCATTTAAATGCATGTTAAAAAAATAAATTAATTCAAATTGGGAAAAAATTTAAAAAAAATGAAAATGATGTGATGAGTCAAGCACGTGTATTTGTAAAATTATTTATTTTTAAAATTTTTATTTTTTATCTCAATTTACAATGGGTAATAAGGTTAAGGGTGTATTTTTTATTTTCTATTCTATTATTTTCCAATCATGTTAAGTATGAATGAAAAAAATTATTCATTCTTTTCAATTCTCTATTTTTTTTTTCTATGAAGCATATTATGAAAAGAAAATATATATATATATATATATTTGTTTCCTTTTAATTTTTTACATTTCCATTATTCTATCCACCAAAACAAGCAAATACATAAATGCTAATATACTAATTAGTATTTAACCGTATAGCGGCAACAAATTAAGCATTCCATTCCAAACGGCCCCCAACATCAAAGTTTCAAATTATTGTAGTCCTCCTCTGTACTTTAAAGTTTCCTTTTCTTAAAATACGATTATATCTCTAAGTTTTGCCTTTGTTTTTTTTTTTTTTTTGAAGGATTTAAGGTTGCACCTCCCCACATGAGTCGCATTCAAAATTTTATTTTGGAAAAGTTATTATGAAAATCAAGTCTAATTGATATAAAACTTTTTTTTATTAACAAAAATAACTTTTAAAGTTTATTGATTAATTTTTATATAATAATTTTGGAGTATAGTTTCTTAACAAATTAGGTTTGGGATCCAACCTTTTGTCAATTGCTTACAGACATTGAGATGAGCAAAATTAGGTGGAAACCTATGCTTTAATTATTGAGAAGAGTTGATAAGTTAATTAAAATGAAAGCCAAAGCTACGACCTCTATTCATGGAATCTAACATATGTAACATATACATATATATATATATTGAAACTACCTGAATTGATAAGGCTGTAACACGTGAATTTTTTTTTTGGGAGGGGGGGTTTGTTTGGTCAGTGGGTGGAAAGAAAAGGAAGAGAGGGAAAGAGAGAAGTAAAAAAAAGCAAAGAGAGAAAGAGAGAAAGAGAAAGAAAAAAAATAAAGAAAATTTTATATATCGGCACTCATGTTAATTTTTGTATGTTTAAGATATTATAAATTTATATTTTTTTTATATGTGAATTATTTATTTATATATTTTGATATGTTTGTGTATTTGAGTTGCTTTTATATTATTTTTGTCTTATATTTTAATTATTTTTATATATATTATGTTTGTGTTATTTTGTTCGTATGTTTAAAATATTATAAATTTTTATATTTTTATATGTTATTTATTTGTTTATTTATATTTTAATACGTTTATGTATTCAAGTCGTGTTCATTTTATTCTTCATGTTGCATTTTGATCTTTTTGTATATGTTATATTGTTCGTATATCTCAATTTACC